>SJYC01014566.1:0-35381 GCA_006408675.1 Madoqua kirkii
GATTATTTACAGCCTCCCAACTGTGAGAGGCACGAGAAGCCTAAACCAGAGAGCCTTTCAAAGAGTTAAAAGTTATTACAATAGTGCTGGTGTAGGATTTCATTATTGGGCCAATGCTTGTTGCTAAGTTCCCGTATCCCTTATCCACTGTGCACCTGGGAGTGCCTTAGTTAACATAGTTGGAAAGTAAGAAAAACAAGGGTAGCCTTGAAATTAGCCACATCAAACTTTTGAGCTAATTGATTCTTTCTTGTAACTCACTGCACCTTTGCTCCGTGAGAAATGTAACTTGTTTAATACTTTCTGAGGCTGACATAGATTAGAAATATAAAGAAAAAACTCTGAGGGAAAATAAGTGTTCTGGTTGAGCAGCCTTTATCAAAAGAGGGTCATAAAATGTCCACAGGCCTCCAAGGCCAGAAGATAATGTACACAAAATTATTTATGGGAAAGGTTTGCAGAAAAAATCCTGGTTTCGATAAAGACAAAACAGATGTAATGTTTGGGCTGATTCTGTATGCCTTTGCATGTTTCACTTCCCTCTATGTATAAGACAAGGTATAAAAGCACCTTTAAAATAATAAAGCTAGGGGCCTCACTTACTGAAGCAGCTTGGTCTCCTCATGTCCATCATTTTCCCCCTCTCTCTCTCCCTCCCTCTCTTTTTCAGGCTGATCCCTTGGAGCACAGAGGCTCCCTGCGTTCACTTATCTGCCCGGGTTTCTAAGACCTGAACGGGAAGACGTTCTGCGTCTTCACTCCCTCGGGACACTGGGAAGGCACCTGTGGCCTCCGTGAACAGGGCAAACTTTTTGTCTCGAAGTTTTATTGGCTTTCTATGTAAACCAAGGAATCTCCGCCTCTTTCTCTCCTCTATTTTCTTATCTACAATATTCTTTCCTTATCTCTCTCTAAATCATCTGCCGACGCCGTTTTTCCTTCAGGTTCCCCTGGATCCTGCAGGGGCTGGACCCCGGCAGACGACGGAGGATGAGATGACTGGATGGCATCACTGACTCAATGGACGTGAGTCTGAGTGAACTCCGGGAGCTGGTGGTGGACAGGGAGGCCTGGCGTGCTGCAGTTCATGGAGTCACAAAGAGTCGGACGCGACTGAGCGACTGAACTGAGTTAAGTGAAAGAAAGTGAAAGTGAAGGTCTCAAGTCGTGTCCGGCTCTTAGCAACCCCACGGACTGGAAAGGCTGCCAGGCTCCTCTGCCCATGGAGTTCCCCAGGAAAGAATACTGCAGTGGGCTGCCATTTCCTTCTCCAGGGTATCTTCCCGACCCGAGGATCAACCCAGGACTCCTGCATGGCAGGCAGATTCTTTTCTGGCTGAGCCACTTAGTAGAAGTGATCACGGTCTTGAGAGGATTATTTGCTGTTAACTCTCAAGCTTTAAGGGCACTCGTGGTTTTGCTAATAATTCCCCTTCAAGGAGTATTTCTGAGAGTCTCACAGATAAACATCAATCATATACACCATGTCTCTTATCAAGTTGTGTCATCAGGAATAAAGGGAAGCAATCACAGGCCCACTGAAAGGGAAAGGAAGAGCTGCGGTTGTTGTTGTCCAGTCTCTCAGTCATGTCTGACCTTTTGTGACCCCATGACCTTGCATGCTAGGATTCCTTGTCCTTTACTCTCTCCCAGAGTTTGCTTAAATTCATGTCCCTTGTGTCAGTGAAGCCACCCAGCCATCTCATCCTCTGTCGTCCCCTTCTCCTGCCTTCAATCTCTCCCAGCATCAGGGTCTTTTGCAATGAGTCAGCTCTGCTCATCAGGTGGAACTTCAGCCTCAGCTTCCATAGAAGACGCTCGCTCCGTCCACCCTCTGAAACGCTGCAATGAAGGAAAACCCAGGGAGCTGGATCCCTGGGGAGCAGTTGAGGCCACCGCCATTCCAACTGTTTTTGAACGTTTGCCAGCTGTATTTTATGCACGTGCCTGTGCGGGTTCAGAAGAAGAAATAAATGTCACCAGGTGAAACGGTTGCCAATGTGCTCCTCGTGTGCCTCCATCAGCGAAGAGGAGAGGGAGATCCAGAATCCAGCTGCTCCTGCCCTGGTTCATATTGTTTGGACTGACCTCGTGTCTCCACAGTTGAGTCATAAACACAATAGAGGTGGAAATAAACTTCCTTCTTCTGCCACGTTTCCATGCCTTTAGTACAGGGACTACCATTATAGCCCCGTAACCAACCCAAACTCTCCCCACCCTGATTCTAACAAGATATGGAGCTGCTTTTCAGAGCCCGCAGATCAAAACTACGAGTCTTGCAGCTGAAGCATGCCAAGGAGGAGATTTTCACCTCAACAGCAGAACCAAGGTGTTCCCCCAGCTCATGGAACCAAGATCGGAGGCGAAGGGCCCCTTGTCCAGGAAGATTTGATGGTTATCTTTTCAGCCTTCTCACACCTTTCAATAAACAGACCAGTTTAAAGCCCACCAATCAGAAGCTGTCCCACCAGAGCGTCTGCGTACCAATCCAATTTCCCCAAGTCATAAACGTGTGACCAAACCCTGACTAGGGAGATGGATATGAGCCCTGCCTCCTGTCTCCTTGCTGGTCAGCTTCTCAATCAGTTCAGTTCAGTTCAGTTGCTCAGTCGTGTCCAACTCTTTGTGGCCCCATGGACTGCAGCATGCCAGGCCTCCCTGTCCATCACCAACTCCCAGAGTCTGCCCAAACCCATGTCCATGAAGTCGGTGATGCCATCCAACCATCTCATCCTCTGTCGTCCCATTCTCCTCTCACCTTTAGTCTTTCCCAGCATCAAGGTCTTTTCAAATGAGTCAGCTTTTCGCATCAGGTGGCCAGAGTATTGGAGAGTCAGCTTCGACATCGGTCCTTCCAGTGAACACCCAGGACTGGCCTCCCTTAGGAACCCTCTCAATAAAGCGCTCTTTCCTCAAGGCAATGCCGTGGTATTGGCTTCTAGATGTCGGACACCGAGCCTTTTCTTGACGGTACTTGGAGGTGTTTTTGGCAGGTTCCTTTATTCGCAGTGACTCTCATTTGGGGGTGCATTTCATCGTCTTGGTGAGTGAACACTTCGCCCGTCTTATGTAGAGTCTCTGAAAGGACACGGGTACACTTTCACCCCAGGGGGTCAATTGTGTCCTGCAATTGGTCCTTAGAGCAGGGAAGCCGAGCCCCCGCTGCTCGGAAGCAGACTCCATGAATGTTGCTGCCCGGGGCTTGGCAGCCAGCCTCCAGTCAGGGTTTCTGCTCACCACAGCTGTAATCTGTGATTTTCCAAATTTGGAAGCTTTGACATCTTGAGGCCCTTGGTGATCCTGGGGAATTTCTCCTCCCAGAGTTAGCCGGAGCTAGGGCTATGGTGTTTCCAGGGGTCATGTACGGATGTGAGAGTTGGACTGTGAAGAAGGCTGAGCACCGAAGAATTGATGCTTTTGAACTGTGGTGTTGGAGAAGACTCTTGAGAGTCCCTTGGACTGCAAGGAGATCCAACCAGTCCATTCTGAAGGAGATCAGCCCTGGGATTTCTTTGGAAGGAACGATGCTAAAGCTGAAACTCGAGTACTTTGGCCACCTCATGCGAAGAGCTGACTCATTGGAAAAGACTTTGATGCTGGGAGGGATTGGGGGCAGGAAGAGAAGGGCATGACAGAGGATGAGATGGCTGGATGGCATCATTGACTCGATGGACGTGAGTCTGAGTGGTGATGGACAGGGAGGCCTGGCGTGCTGCGATTTATGTGATTTCATGTTGTAAAGAGTGGGGCATGACTGAGTGACTGGACTGAACTGAACTGAGGGCTTCCCAGGTGCTGCTAGCGGTAATGAGTTGTCTGCGGTCTCCTCCTGTAGGGGCAGGCGTGTTCTTTGCCCCTAGCACCACCTGGGAAACCCCATTGTGAGCTTGAGCACCAGGCCCATTGTGTTGAGAGACTGGACAAAGTCAACCTGCAGTGTGCTGAGAGATCCTCTAGGTGGCAGCATCTCACCAGTTGGCCAGACGGACAAACCTCATCCTTCCAGCCAGGAGTGCCCATCGTGGCCCTGGCAGGAAGGTGCACAGAGCACCCTCAGGTCCACCTGGTAGGGCGGCTGTCCAGGCAGCATCTCCAAAAGGGAAAGGACCCAAGCTTCCAAGGGTGACAGAAAGCTCTTCCCAAGCAAGTGTTAGTCGCTCAGTTGTGCCCGACTCTGTGCGACCCTGTGGATGGCAGCCCACCAGGCTCCTCTGTCCACGAAACTTTCCAGGCAAGGGTGCTGGCGCGGATTGCCATTTCCTTCTCCAATTCTTCCTAAGGAGGATCCCTAGTCGAGGAGTGAGGCTGTGGCGGGGTTGGCATTGCAGATAGGTGTGGGGCAGAGAGGCGTTCAGAGAGGCTATCCTGGGAGGCCGGAGGCCAGGGACGGAGCAGGAGACATTGGGCAGGGGTCAGAGCATCCTGGTGCAGCAGCCTGGGCTCAGCTGGAGATGCATGAGGCTGGGGGTCACAGGCCAGGGGACTGGCTGGACTGGAAGTTCGGTGAGAGATCAGAGGAAGGCAGGGTGTCACCGAGTTGCTCTGCCCATTGCCGGGTGCCTGAATCTTCCCAAGGCAATGTCCAGACAGACACCGGGGGCCGCTGCTCACGCCACATGAGTCGAAGAAGGTGTCTGAGCATGTTGGGTTTGACTCAAACCATGATGTTGCTTTAGAAATGACTGCTCAGCCATAAAAAGGAAGGAATGAGTGTCGGTTGAACTGAGGTGGATGAATCCAAAGCCTGTGATGCGGAGTGAAGTAAGTCAGAAAGAGAAAAAGAAATATTACATATTAATGCATATAAACGGAATCAGGAGACCTGGGTCCAATTCCTGGGTCAGGAAGATCCCCTGGAGAAGGAAATGGGAACCCACTCCAGTGTTCTTGCCTGGAGAATCCTATGGGCAGAGGAGCCTGGTGGGCTACATTCCCTCGGGTCGCAAGAGGCGGACATGACTGAGGGACTAAACCATCACAACCATGGAATCTAGAAAAGCAGTGCTGATGAGCTATTCACAGGGCCTGAATAGAAAGCAGACTTGCGGGCCCAGGAGGGGAAGGGGAGGATGGGGCAAAACGGGGAGCGTAGCACCGGCGTGCATATCCTGTCCCCGCGGCCAAGGCGCTTCAGCCGCATCCCACCGGCCCCACAGCCGCATCCCACCAGGCTCCCCGCTCCTGGGATTATCCAGGCAAGAGCACTGGAGTGGGCTGCCACTTCCTTCTCCAACGCATGAAAGTGAGAAGTGAAAGGGAAGTCGCTCAGTCGTGTCCGGCTCTTACTGCCGTGTGTAAAATAGACGTCTGGTAGGAAGACGCTCTGTGACACAGGGACCCCAGGGTCGGCTCTGATGATGAGACGTGGCAGGGGTGACACAGGGACCCCAGGGTCGGCTCTGATGATGAGACGTGGCAGGGGTGACACAGGGACCCCAGGGTCGGCTCTGATGATGAGATGCGGCGGGGGCGGGCTCGGGGGCAGGCTCGGGAGGGAGGGAATATATGCGCCTTCGTATATACTCATGGCTGATTCTACTGTACGACAGACACCAAAACAACATGGTAAAGCAATTATCCTCCAATTGTAAACAAGTTAAAAGCGTACACACAACTCCATCTTTAAAGGGGTCTCACAGTTCCCAAAAGGAAACATCATTATTTGTGTTTTAAAAAATCAGCCCCGATGTGTGTGTGTGTGTCTGATGACATGACTTTTCAGGTCATTCCAGAGCAGAGTGGGTTTTAAAGAGAAGTGAGACAGGACGTGCTACGGACACCAGGTGCCAGCTCGGGGAGACCTTGGAGTCTTTATCCCGCTGGCGACGTCACTCAGAGCAGAAGACTCACCACGGAAAGGGGTTGTGTGGGGCCTGTCCTGCCCCAGTTCAGCTGCTGTGTCCCAGGACCCGCACCAGTTACATGCAGAGTGAAGTCTGTATACGCTTCTTAAACTGAATCCAAACCGAGTATAGAAATCAATTACTTTTCAAATACCCACTGTGACTATCAATCCAACATCTTATGGCTGAGCATCCCTTGCTGTTCCCGGCTCTGTCTTCAGCCATTAGACAGAGGAAATTGTTGGGAGGACGCGGAGGGCCCAGAGGCTGAGGGAGGTGGGAGAGCATGAGTCACCCAGGGAAGGAGGGCCGGGTAGTGAAGCTGCAGAATCAGCAGGCCCAGAGAACGCGGCCTTGCAGACACCCTGCGGCTCCAGGAGCCTGGCCCCACGGGCCGCCACATCGCAGAGCCTCAGTTTCTGCATTTACACAAGATCTCTTCTGTGCCAAATGGTGGGAAATTCTGCCCCAGGGGGCTCATATCTCTCTCCTTTGATTTACGTGTAACAGTATTCTTCCTTCCTCAGCTTACACCCTCCATCTGTGACCTCAAGAAGGATCACAAGGTTGTAGGGAAATCCACTGCTTAGTCCTGGGAAACCAGGCACAGGACCCACGTGCTGTCCGTTCACAGGTCGCTTCCCGGTGAGTCTATGGACGACTAGCTTTGGAAGAGCGGAAAGAAGCTTCAGGAATTTAGTCTACCAGATCCATAGCTTTTAAACTATTTTTTCATTTCCCCTGTCAGCTTTTCATCAATTGAAACACTGTTTTCTATTATAGACTCGTTAACTCTGCTGTGATAAAAAGTTTAGGCTGATCCCCCCCCCCACCATAAATATTGTACATGTATTAGAATAAGCAGTAGGAACAATATAAAGGTTAGAAAAATAAAGTTACAATGTGGCTCTCGTAGGTACATTCCCAGGGAGCCTATAGACATATTGATTATGTCATACAGGGTCTCTGTAACAGGTGTAATCACAGCGTAATGTAGACGTCCTCAGTACACACTGTGGGCTGCAGCGGAAGTTCCAGGGTGATTAAAGTTTCACCTTGCCAACATGTCTGGAGGGACCTAAAAGAATTTAATAATCCTCCATAAACATATAGATAGGAATGAATGCTTGTGGCTGGGTTTGACAGGGAGGCCTGGTGTGCTGCAGTCCATGTGGCTGCAAAGAGTCGGACAGGACTGAGCGACTGAACTGAACCGAGATTTCACTTGAATGAAATGTGTAGGAATCCAACCTTGTGATTCATCTGCTGCTACTATTCACCAAAGGAAGAC
Organism: Madoqua kirkii; assembly: GCA_006408675.1. Classification (NCBI taxonomy): domain Eukaryota; kingdom Metazoa; phylum Chordata; class Mammalia; order Artiodactyla; family Bovidae; genus Madoqua; species Madoqua kirkii. Next base: position 7,135 of record SJYC01014566.1, read on the forward strand.
TTTCTCTTGCTTGATGATAAGATGTCCTGCCTTCTGCTCAGAGGGAGACTGGTCCTCTTCTGCTAAAAGCTGCTCTTTGTACAAACATCGCTGTAAAGCTGGAACAAATGCAGTCAGCGCCTCAGCTCACAAGAAGCTCGGAAGCGGGACAGCCCCATAGAGAGCTGCCTCCCCCTCCTGCTCCATCTGGGATGCCTGAGGTGTGGGCACGTGGTGCTGTAGCCATGCGTTCCGGGAAACAGTCTCACGCGGAAGGACAGTGCACAGAGTGGGGTACAGTTTATTACACTGGCAGGCCCAAGGCAGAGTCTCCTCTTAGCCAAGGAGTCCGGCCAGTTTTTGTGAAAACCTTATATACCCTAAGTGTATGTGCTCAAACCCACCTCCCCAAATTCCCTGAAACTAGTCTGAACAAAGGAAAAGAAAGATATAATCAAAGTTAACCCGTGAGTCATATGCCTTAAGCCTAGGGAGTTAACAGTGGACAGTTATCAATAGGCCTGTGGTCATACCCCAATAAGCATAATAGAATGTATGATCCTATTCAGTTACACAGATAATTAGGGGATTCTTTTAGGATGGAAATTCCAGGTACGAGCCCTGGGGATCCTCCATCCCTGGCTTTCCAGGGCTGGTTTTCCAGGGATGGCTTTCCAGTTGGTATGTTGTTTGCTTAGACACCGGGCATGGAGCTCACAGTGCACAGTCTGGCACAAGCTGGAGTCTTGTTTTCAGGATGGAGCCTGTTCTGTTCCCTTCTTCAGTAGGAGGCATGTGCTCAACACTTCCAAGCGTGTGCATGCCTGAATGAGGGGCCGGCGATGGAAGAGAGGCAGGGTGGCGGTCTGGCAGGTAGGCAGTTGGGTGGTTCCCCTCCCCTTCCTGCCTCTGCGTTGCCTGCTGACAGACATGTCTGAGTCTGACGGTGGGGCAGCTGTTTGGACAGCTGACTGATTCTGTGCACGGGATATTTACAAGGTTGGTGTGCAACACACGGGGAGTCCCCGGCCATGGATGCCCGACATGTTTTTAGCCACAGTTGGTAGCATGACCTCAGCCCCTAGACAATACCAGCTGCAGAGGGTTTTGCCACTCAGATCTTGAACCACATGATTCAATTCTCTGCCCTTGATAGTGTGAAATGCTAGTTTATTCTTTTTATTTTTTAAACTTTGGCTGCCTAGGTCTTCGCTGCAGCATGTGGGCTTTCTCTAGTTGTGATGTGCAAGGGATTTCTCTGAGACCTTGTTTCGCAGACCAGGGACTGCATCTATGTCCCCTGCATCGGAAGGCAGATTCTTAACACCTGGACCACCAGGGAAGTTGCACATGCTAGTTTCAAATGCTACTCTAGATCCTCCGGAAGAAGGAGGAGCTGTTTGTGTGTGTTTGGAAACCGACAGATTCATATCGAGCATGTCCCATCCTTCGTATGCTCATTCTCTCCCTGCTTTAGGTAATGAAGGCTGAGATCGGAGCTCCTCCCTGGGGTGATTTTTGCAATAGTACAGGTGCCCCTGGAAGAAACACAAGCTGGAATCAAGATTGCCGGGAGAAATATCAATCACCTCAGATATGCAGATGACACCACCCTTATGGCAGAAAGTGAAGAGGAACTAAAAAGCCTCTTGATGAAAGTGAAATAGGAGAGGGAAAAAGTTGGCTTAAAGCTCAACATTCAGAAAACGAAGATCATGGCATCTGGTCCCATCACTTCATGGGAAATAGATGAGGAAACAGTGGAAACAGTGTCAAACTTCATTTTTTGGGGGCTCCAAAATCACTGCAGATGGGGAATGCAGCCATGAAATTAAAAGACACTTACTCCTTGGAAGAAAAGTTATGACCAACCTAGATAGTATATTCAAAAGCAGAGACATTACTTTGCTGACTAAGGTCTGTCTAGTCAAGGCTATGGTTTTTCCAGTGGTCATGTATGGATGTGAGAGTTGGACTGTGAAGAAGGCTGAGCACTGAAGAATTGATGCTTTTGAACTGTGGTGTTGGAGAAGACTCTTGAGAGTCCCTTGGGCTGCAAGTAGATCCAACCAGTCCATTCTGAAGGAGATCAGCCCAGGGATTTCTCTGGAAGGAATGATGCTAACGCTGAAACTCCAGTACTTTGGCCAATGCAGCCATGAAATTAAAAGACACTTACTCCTTGGAAGAAAAGTTATGACCAACCTAGATAGTATATTCAAAAGCAGAGACATTACTTTGCTGACTAAGGTCTGTCTAGTCAAGGCTATGGTTTTTCCAGTGGTCATGTATGGATGTGAGAGTTGGACTGTGAAGAAGGCTGAGCACTGAAGAATTGATGCTTTTGAACTGTGGTGTTGGAGAAGACTCTTGAGAGTCCCTTGGGCTGCAAGTAGATCCAACCAGTCCATTCTGAAGGAGATCAGCCCTGGGATTTCTTTGGAGGGAATGATGCTAAAGCTGAAACTCCAGTACTCTGGTTACCTCATACGAAGTGTTAACTCATTGGAAAAGACTCTGATGCTGGGAGGGATTGGGGGCAGGAGGAGAAGCGGACGACCAAGGATGAGATGGCTGGATGGCATCACGGACTCGATGGACGTGAGTCTGAGTGAACTCTGGGAGATGGTGATGGACAGGGAGGCCTGGCGTGCTGAGATTCATGGGGTCGCAAAGAGTCGGACAGACTGAGCGACTGAACTGAACTGAAATGAACTGGGGGGTTGTGCCTCGTTTTAAATGACAAAGACCACTTCTCCATGCATTTGTGTGTCGAGATGGTGCTGATTTACCAGAAGAGCCTCTCAAGGCAGCTTAGACACCCTTGAGTCTCTGAAGAGCGCTCAAAGTGGTTTTTGAGAGAATTTCCTCTGTTTTGCTCTGAAATCCCATCTTGGGACCTTTTTTTATGCAGGAAGGATTCAATGGAAGGACTGATGTTGAAGCTGAAACTCCAATACTTTGGCCACCTGACGGGAAGAACTGACTCATTTGAAAAGACCCTGATGCTGGGAAAGATTGAAGGCGGGAGGAGAAGTGGATGGCAGAGGACGAGATGGTTGGATGGCATCGCAGACTCAATGGACATGAGTCTGAGTGCACTCCGGGAGTTGGTGAAGGACAGGGAGGCCTGGCGTGCTGCAACTCATGGGGTCGCAAAGAGTGGGACACGACTGAGCGACTGAAGTGAAGTGCTCAGGTATAAACGATTTCCCCATAGACCTCTATGATTACGCATGTGTGAACTGAAAATGTCCCCTGCCACATCAGTAAACAAGGAATGTCACCGCCGGCACTGCCCTCCGGCCTCCAATGAATGCTGCCGCTGCTGCTGCTGCGCCACTTCAGTCATGTCCAACTCTGTGCGACCCCATAGACGGCAGCCCACCAGGCCCCGGTGTCCCTGGGATTCTCCAGACAAGAACACTGGAGTGGGTTGCCGTTTCCTTCTCCAATGCATGAAAGGGAAAAGAGAAAGGGAAGTCGCTCAGTCGTGTCCGACTCTTAGCGATCTCATGGACTGCAGCCCACCAGGCTTCTCTATCCATGGGATTTTCCAGGCGAGAGTATTAGAACAGGGTGCCATTTCGGGGGCTCCCCAAACTGGAATCCAGCTGATGCTGCCACTCCCGAGGCGATTGCTGAGGAGCTGGTAGTTTTCTCAGTTACTGAGACTCTGTCTCCTGGGCGAACTCCTAAACATTCCCACCAAAATAAAATAACTCTTTACTTTCAGGTTGTGACTGCATTTCTTTGTCCACATACACACTGTTCTGAAAACAACGACCTCACGGTGGAGTACTAGTAGGTAAAAGGGCGAGCAGCGGTGGTTTGAACAGCACAAGAGCAAGACACCTAGCTAGACGATTCTTTTTGGACTTTGAGGAGGTGTGATGGTGTGACATTACACCATGACGTCACACCCTGACATTATACCATGGAGCAATGAGGACACAGGGCTTCCCAGGTGGCCCTGAAAATGAAAGTGTTCGTTGCTCAGTCATTTCCAGCTCTTGTGACCCCATGGACTGCAAACCCCCAGGCTCCTCCGTCCATGGGATTTTCCAGGCAAGAATACGGGAGTGGGTTGCGGTTCCCTTCTCCAGGGGGTCTTCCTGATTCAGGAATAGAACCCAGGTCCCCTGCATTGCAGGCAGATTCTTTACCATCTTGGCCACCAGGGAAGGCCCAGTGTGGTGCTAGTGGTAAAGAATGTGCTTGCCAGGGCAGGAGAGACAAGACACGTAGGTTCGATCCCTGGGTTGGGAAGATCCCCTGGAGGAGGGCATGGCTTCCCAATCCAGTATTCTTGCCTGGAGAATCCCATGGACAGAGGAGCCTGGCGGCTACAATCCACAGGGTCCCGAGGAGTGGGGAGTGACTGAAGTGACTTAGCATAGCACAGCACAAGCTATGCTTACAGAAAAGAACAGCAAAGTCTCTGCTACTTCTAAGCAGTTCTAACACATGCACCCTTTAGCTGGTGGCTAAAATGGCTTAGAATCAGGATGTCGACAGCTTAGAAAGGCTGTGTTCAAAGTGGTATTCCATGGCATGCATGTGAAGCAATTATGGAGACACACCTAACGTGTGTTTTTTTTGTTTGTTTGTTTTTAAATTCAAGCTTGTTCAAGCTTTCTTGTACTAACCCTAGAGAGAAGGTGCTGGGGCAGAATGGCTATGTAGGGTTTTACCTGAGGGTAAAATCGGTGGAAGTGAAGTTGCTCAGTCGTGTGCGACTCTTTGCAACCCCAGGGACTGTAGCCTACCAGGCTCCTCCGTCAATGGAATTTTCCAGGCAAGAGTACTAGAGTGGGATACCATTTTCTTCTCCAGCGGAACTTCCTGACCCAAGGATCAAACCCAGGTCTCCCACATGGCGGGTAGATGCTTTATCCACTGAGCCACAAAGGAAGCCCCCAAATCAATGGAAACAGTCATAAAAACTAACAGATGATTACAATACAGGGTGATAAGCAAAAGCAAGGGGAAGAGAAGACAGTTGTCAGAGCAGGTGATCCAAGGACTCTGGCATTCCAGCTGAGACTTGAAGGTACAGGAAAAAGAACAAGAAAGCCTGTCATCAGGAAGGAGGTACAGGCGCGCGTGTGGTGGCAACTCTGAAATGCCCTAAAATATGAAAGTGACTAAAATATAAAAGCCACACGGTTGACATTTCTGGTCTTTTTTCAGGAAATTAGCTTTCCCTAACATTGGAAGTAAAAGATAGTAGAGGAAAAAGAAGGAAAATGCACTTTGTGTATACAGAATAGAAGCCCTTCGTGTGTACCATCACAGTGAACTCTCCTGACATATCTACCACAGTAAACTTGACATTTCCACAACTGTCAGAACGTGAGCCACCCTCCCATGACCCCCACCTGGTGAGCTGCATGTCTAGATCCAAACACACACCTACGTGATACCAAAGTTGGAGGGTTTCCACTCTTTCATGTGGCTTTATCTGAAGCTTTAAAAACTAGATCTAGACCTTATTTATAAATAGTGTGCATGTTAGAATAATGGTAGTGATAAAGTTTGCCATTGTTCAGTTGCTAAGTTGTGTCTGACTCTTTACAACCCCATGGACTGCAGCACACCAGGCTTCCCTGTCCTTTGGGAAGGGAAGCATCTCATGGAGTTTGCTCAGATTCACTTTCATTGAGTCGGTGATGCCGTCCAACCGTCCCATCCTCTGTCAACCCTCTTCTCCTCCTGCCTTCAATCTTTCTCGGCATCAGGGTCTTTTCCAGTGAGTTGGCTCTTCACAGCAGGTGGCGAAAGGACTGGAGCTTCAACTTCAGCATGAGTCCTTCCAATGAATATTCAGGACTGACTTCCTTTCAGACTGACAGGTTTGATCTCTTTGCAGTCTAAGGGACTCTCAAGAGCCTTCTCCAGCATCGCGATTTGAAAGCATCAGTTCTGCGGTGCTCCCTTAGGAAAATTCTAAACTCTCTGTGACTTCTACTTCATCGAGTTTCTTTCTCCCTCCTTCCCTTGTGTGCAGGGTGCTGGGCAGAGTCCTTCCTGTGCAGAGTCAGGAGCCTGCATTCCTGCCCCCTGGAGGTTCAGCCATCTTCAGATGTCAAGGGCTTCCAAGGTCATCAGAGAAAGGGATTGTGTGCAAACACCTGTGAGATACATTTACACACCTACCCTGCCTGTGGAGAGAGTGCTCAACACCCCTTGTCTGGGACTAAGCCACAGTGTCTGGACCACACCTGACCGAGTGGGGCTGGGCACACGTTCTCCCTGCATGAGGGTTTGATGCACCAGCTTGTCACACATGCTTTTTACACACAGGTCACAAAAATAGAGGATTTTTTTTCTTTCTTTCTTTTTTTACAATAGCACCATAAAAATCAAATAAAACAAAGGAAAACTGTTACTTATATTCATACAAATTCAAAGACCTGTTGTCAAAATCCCATAATCAAAGAAAGATATCTAAAGCTGGTTAACTGCTTTAAGCTTGGTCTCTTTGATGACTGCCAGTCACGTGCCTGAAATGTGAGTTAGAGAGGCAGCTAGCAGGGGAAATAAGGGGTCCACACATCGGTTATTTGCACAGAGTATTAAAGCCACACATTTTATATTACATTTTTACTGTGGAAAAATAAAAAGGTGTGGGGAATGAGTTTCTAGTGCTCCTGAGAGTATCTCTTTGCACGAAAGTCTCGTGCTGAGGGTGCCACTCCCAGTGCCATGTCCTGTTCCAGCTGGGGTGCAGTGACAGGGCCCCCGGAGCGCTGGCTCTGCTGGTGTGGGCGACACTGTCTTAAGGGCAAGCTAGGGCCATGCACTCTGGACTCACATGGACGCTGCACAGCCCAAAAGTGGCCTCTGGAGGCTTAGCGGTTGCCTTGCAATGAAAGGTATTAAAAGAAATCCCCCAGAGGTGAGGGAAGGGAAAGGTCCATTGGGCTGCAGTGGGCTCAGAGCGGGAGGAGGTCATAGCTTCTCCAGGGACAGGCCTTCCGTGGAGATCCTCTTCTTCTTCCTAGGCCCACAGAGCCCTGCAGGCGTTCCTGGGGTGCTCCGTGATCTTCAGAGGCCACAGAGCGTCCTGGAGCACGTCCCCAGCCCGGGGATGAAGAGCACATTTGCTTCCTCCGCACCCGGGTCCCTCCTGATCACTGACCCTTCAGTTCCTCCTGCGTGGATCTGAGCCACGTGGGGAGGGGGAGCCATCGCCGCACCTCTCTCTTCGTCTGTTGCTGCCTCCTGTTGCTGACCCCTTCCTGCAGAGAGGAAGCGCACACAGGGCACCTCGATGCTCCAGCAGATGTGGGGTTCTGGGTTGCAGAGTGCCGTGGTGCTAGGACACTGAAGCCGAGAGCCGTGTGTCAGAGTCCTGTCACCATCTATCCGTCGATCCCGAAGGGCAGACGCGGACCGCTGTGAGTGCCAAGCCCCGTGCACAGTGCGCACATCTTGACTCGCCCCACCCTGAATGTCACCCTGAGCTGACCCAACTTCCGTCTTTATTTTTAAACACGTCGTGCTCACCACTGCTCTGCCAGGCAGAGTTCCGAGAGTTTCCCGTTACATGCTTTGCTTAATTCTCAGAACAAACCCACGTGACGGATACTGTGGCTTCCATTTTGTGCACCCGAATATGGGAGCATCTCCATGTGCAAGATTTTAGCCAAGAACCAAAGTGCTCATTTGCAAAGAGGAAGGCATGAAACCCAAGGGATTCCTTTACACTTCCTTGCAAAATCATTTAATTTCAGTCTCTTCTAAACTGAAGTCTTTGTTTAAACCAAAGCAAAAAAAAAATCATATATGCATCCTTTATAGAAAGCATCAAAGTGATGAACTTGGCAAAATTCAACATTTTTATAGGAATTTGCATATTCATATAATTTTCCCTAAAATATAAATTTCTGTAAAAATACTCAATTTTGCCATCATTGTTCAGCAGTTAATTGCTCAGTTGCCAAGTTGTCATGGGGAGTTGGACACACTTTGGTGACTGAACAATAGCAATGGCAAAATGAAACATTGTTACAAAAATACACATTTTAGGAAAAGCTATATAAATATTATTTCTGTTGAGATAATGAAAAGCCCTTCCAATTCATTTATAAGTCAGCATTTTGAACTAAATGTTGCAAACCTGGGTGACTCAAGCAATTCTAACTAGATATAATTTAATACCAATTTAATAGTTATTTGTTCTTTGTGCACAATGTGGAAATCATAGTTAATGTAGATTTCCTGAGGGGCACCGCTCACAGATGGCAAGGGGACAGGTTTTGCTTTCAGCTCACCCGCCACTCAGGAGGGCGGTCTCACCACGCACAGCGCGTGCCGGGGCCTCCACCAGCCAGTCAGTGTGCTCTTGGGCTTTGTGCACCGCAAGCTGTGGTGTGGTCTGCACTCTTTCTCGTCTGGTTTCCTTCGTTTAAGTTTTGCGTGTGAATCCATTTGAGTTGCTCATGAATCACTACCATGTGAATTTTCATTTTTCCTGGTGTTTCACTCTGTGAGTATGCACAGTGTCCATGTGACTCTTGGCCGGCGCTTGCATCCTCTGTAGCATGGTGCTGTTGAGAATGATGCTGCTGTGGCATTTTTGCACACACACTTCTGTTGTGTGTGCACAGGCATCTCTGGTGAGCTCCTGCGGCAGCGTCGCTGAGTCATGCAGTGTGTGTGTGCTCAGTGTTAGCCAGCGCCTGGCTGCTGCGTGATGACTGGGAGTTACGCCGGTCTGTACCCGGTCAGCTGTGAGAAGGCCAGGTGCTCCACATCCACACCGTCAGTGGTGCTCTCAAAAGTGTGTGCATGTCCATACGTGTGTGTACACGTATGCATATCAAGTGTGTGCACATATGTATGTGTGCACATATATACACACATGTGTGCAGTTTTAATATAATAGTACATATGCTGTGTGGGTCTAATAGTACATATAGTAAATATTCTGGTATTCTATAAAATACATACAGCATAAACATGCATATCATGTGTATTAGTTTTCTTGTGTTTGTCTGTTGTTGTATAGTCACTAGGTCATGTCCATCTCTTTGCGACCCCATGGACTACAGAACACCAGGCTTCCCTGTCTTCACTGTCTCCAGGAGTTTTTGCAAACCCATGCCCACTGAGTCAGGAATGTCATCCAATCATCTCATCATCTGCTGTCCCCTTCTCTTCACACCTTCAATCTTTTCCAGCACCAGGGTCTTTTCCAATGAGTAAGTTCTTTTTTGCATCAGGTGGTCAAAGTATTGGAGCTTCGGCTTCAGCATCAGTCCTTCCAATGAGTATTCGGGGTTGATTTCCTTTGGGATTGACTGGTTTGATTTCCTATTTGTCCAAGAGACTCTCAAGCGTCTTCTCCAGCACCACAGTTTAAAAGCATTAATTCTTCAGCATTCAGCCTTGTGAAGTGCTTAACTCACTGGAAAAGACCCTGATGCTGGGAAAGACTGAGGGCAGGAGGAGAAGGGGGTGACAGAGGATGAGAGGGCTGGATGGCATCACTGATTCAACAGCACGAGTCTGAGCAAGCTCTGAGAGACCCTGAGGGGCAGGGGAGCCTGGCGTGCGGTAGTGACTGAGTGACTGACCCACAGCAACAGTCTTAGCACACAGACCTGCCTTCTGCTCTGAAGTCACCCCTCCCCACGCTGGAAGTGTCTGGCAGAGGTCGCCTCTGCTTTCCCCGGACGCCTGTGAATGCCCGTCTGGTCAGGCTCGCAGCTGTATACAGGAATGGCTTGGTCTTGGAGACGGGCACTGCTTGTTCCTGGCATCGAAGCCGAGTGAGGTCAGAGCACATTTCCACGGCTGGTGCTGGAATCAAGCGCCTCAGTCCAGGAACAGTTAGCGCCTGGTCAGAGAGAGGACCCGCCCCATGTCCCTGGTTTCCTTTTCCTGCGGGGCTGGCCCCTGACTGCAGTCGATGCTTCCCAGATGTTCCTGCTCGGCACCATGCCCCGTCCCCGTTCAGAGGGAAGACTGGCTCTCAGGGCAGAGCAGCTCTCCGTAGGGCAAGCAGGAGCTTGTATCCTGCAGGAACCAGGCTGCATGTGGGCATCAATCAGCAATTTCACCCTCAGACCTGTACGGGAAAGGCCGCTGTACAGTTCCATGGTTCCTGTGCCCCAAGGGGAGATAGACAATCAATGAGGAAAATGCTGTGAACTGCTGGGCACCCAGTGGGCGAGGACAGATAGGAACATCTGGGACTGAGAGGACTGGCAAGGCCCCAAATGGTGCTCGGTTAGCAGTTTAGTAGCAGAGGCAGGAAGACCCCATCGCCTTGAGCAACATGTGGGCAACAGGGCTCTGTGCCAGGAAGGACATCTCCCTTGCTTACAAAGTAAGTCAAGCGCTAGGTGCAGTTTCAACTACAGTCTACGAACTGCACCTTTAATAGACTTTCCTGCTGAAAGCTGTCTCTTTCGTGACCTCTGTGAAGCTCCCACATAACCCCAGCATCCTGTGCGGCAGCCCGTGCGTGTGTGGCTGTGATCCACTGTGGCACTGGGCGGGGAGGGGGGGTTCTATGTAGAGCAGTGTTGCTCTCTCTGGATCTACCCTCGGTTCACCTGAGCAGCTTAACTTTGCTGTGCTTCAATTTCTCCCTGTGTGAAGGAGGAAGAGAGGCAGCATCAGCTGGTATGAGTTGTTTTAAAGCTTAAAAAAAATACACTATGTCAAATACCTAGTGACTATAATGACCGTCACTGACCTATGTTTCACTATTTTGTTACACCAGAGAAGAGGTTCCCATCTGGGGGCAATTTTCCCCAGAAAATTGGAGATATGTTTTATTTTCAGTTGGTGAGAGTGCTTCTTTCATCTCTTAGGGAGGGCAGGAAAGCTGCTAAGTGTCCTGGAATGCACAGGAAATGTCTCCCCTATTCCGCTCCTCAACAACCAGTTATTCATCTCAAATTGTTAGTAGTGCTGAGGTCGAGAAACCTGCTCCAGGGAGAGAAAGAAGAGGGGAGGAGGAAACGAGGGTGAGAAATCTACAGTCTTGGAGGGTATGGCTTCTAGAACATTCTTTCAGCCCTCTCCCCTGAGTAGAAATACATCTTCTCCACCCGCTCCCCGAGATTCTGGAATTCTGATTTTCTACTTATCCATCAGTGAAGGTGGCAAAGCTCAGCTGCTAGGGAGGCATCCCTGTTTCCTCATGGTCTGGCGGAGACCACGGGCGTCAAGGGACAGGAAAGCATTCCAAATACTTTCTGGAGACCCCTCACCATGTCAGTGAATCCCTCCTCCCTGATCCCATAACTAGAGCTACTCAGCCTTTGCAATTTATGCCTCCGAGCTCTGAGCAGCCAGCACAGAGCCAGTTTGGTGCCTACATTTCTCAGGCAATACGCTAACACTCTACACAGAGAAGCATCAGAAGAACACGGCACTTTCCGTTCAAAAATCAGCCTGTGAAATTCACAGATACGCCATCAGTGTCATCTCCATGACTGTAATTGATTTCAGCGCCCAAGGTTAATGCTTGGAAATACTCAAAAAAGACAGAGTTGGCCACTGGACTCCCAGGCTCTTGCCACAGGCAAAGCCAATTGCTGACGTCCTTCTATATCCCAGGGGTCTAGTTCCAAGAATGACTCAATGCCTTAAGCAGAAAAGTCCATAAAATAGAGCTGGAAAGAATTACTCCTGGTGATGCCATAGCGAATAGTGAGCTGCCTCAGAAACGGAAGCTCATATGCCAACCCCACCCCGTGGGCACCTGAGCAGTTCCCACATGGAGCAGAAGAGCCGAAGCGGGGCCCGGAGCACCATAGAAATCTGGCTCCTTGGCCGCTTGTTTAAGGGAGGTGTTATGTTAACACACGACCCCGCCAGTCTGTAAAATTGACACCTCAACGCCAGCCGCCTTGACATCACAGAGGAAGGAGAGAGGGGGGGCGCAGTAGCCTTGCCGGAGGTGCAGGTCCTTACACGGTGAGCTCTGCACCTTGCAAGTCAGTCCTGCTTGTCCTTCATGCTCTGCGTTTTGGGCATTGCCAAGGCATCAGCCACCAGCACACACGGCACATGTCGCATGCACGGAGTCTTCTTCTCCAGCGTTGACCTGTGTGGTCGTCTCCGCTCTGGAGCCCTGCCCAGACGGGGACTGGCCAGTGAGGCTCCCTTACACGGAGCTGGAGAGCTGCTGTTTCCACGCCGAGGGCTGCGCCCCTGCTGTAAAGCTGCTAGCAGGGATATTTAAACACAGGAGGCAGCCTGGCCTTGAACAGTATGAAGTCTTGATTCAAGCCAGGAAGTGCAACAGCCCTTGCTAGCAGCTTTGGAGAGTATCTTCCAGAAAGATCTGAGAACTCTGTCATCTCTTCTTATTCCATTGCACAGTACCTCAAGGAGGAATGTTATGCTAAATATCACAGCTGCAATGTAGGTGGAAAAAAACCTATGGTTTCACTTACCTTTGCATGTTGTTGTTATTTAGTTGCTCAGTCATGTCTGACTCTTTGTGACCATATGGACTGTAGCCCACCAGGCTCCTCTGTTCAGGAGATTCCTCAGGCATGAATACTTGAGTGGGTTGCCATGCCCTCCTCCAGGAGATCTTCCAGGCCCAAGGATTGAACCTGCATCTCCTGATCACAGGCAGATTCTTTGCTGCTGAGCCACAGGGGAAGCCCCATAAGAGGTGCCTAGAGTAGTCAAATCCATGGATTCAGAAAGTGCGCTGGTAGGTGCCAGAGGCTGGGGGATGCAGGTAAGGAGGGGAGATGGGGTGTTAGTGTTTCATGGAGACAGAGCTTCCGTTTAGGAAAGGAAAAAATTCAGGAGATGGACCTGAGAGTTATTCAGGAGACGGCGTGTGTTGTACAACGGTGTGAATGTGCTCACTGCCAGTGAGCTGCGCAGTTAAACATGGTTAAGATAGTATGTTTTATATTATGTGACTTTTACCACAATAAAAACATTAAACTTTTTTAAAATGCAAAACAAGTTAGACATCATTATCAAAGCTAAGCTAAGCTTTCCGATGACGGATGCATCTGCTTATCTAATAACTTGAAGGTTTCCTGGCGCTGTCTTATCAGAATGAATCACAGATGACATGATCAATTTATGTTAGTATCCTGTCTCCAGCAGTTTTCAATGCATTACTGGATGCTTTGGAGCGAGGCTGGGTGTCTTGGTTTCAGAGCTCATAAGGTTTTACTCAGCAGGGGATGTTCCTGCGTCCCAGCTGGGCAGGGGTTGAGAGCCTGATTGTGCCAGTGAATGGGCTTTGAGATTTCACCTTATTTAGAGCATCTATGGATCGGGGATGCTTGCCCAATCTGTTAACTCTGTCTCTGGGGTGTTTGGGTTAATACTTGATCACGACGTGAGTGGCTGCCTGCATGCACGCTAAGCCACTTCAGTTTTGTCTGACTCTTTGTGACCCCTGGGCTTAGCCCGCCAGCCTCCTCTCTCCATGGGATTCTCTAGGCAAGAATCCTGGAGTGGGTTGTCATGCCCTCCTCCAGGGCGTCTTCCTGACTCAGGAATCGAAGCCGTGCCTGCTGTGTCTCCTGCATGGGCAGGCGGGTTCTTTACCACTAGTGCCGTCTGGGAAGCTTGACATAAATGGTTATAGTAGATCATTTCAAAGAGGGCTGGGGGACCCGCCCAGGAGCCTGCAACACTGTGATCAAAGATTGACTTCCCTATTGGCTATACCAGTCACTTGAGACGGCTACATTTTCCTGGTGGACACATAAGCCACTTATGTCTGTGATGGGTGATGTGGGGAAGCAAAAACAAATGTCAATATCTCCCATGTATATATATTTTTAATGGCTGCAGCAACCATATTTTCTATACTCTAAGCAACCCCTGGAGGCAGGGGATTTTCTTTTTCACTCTGTCTGATCTTTCAAAATACAGGTTTTAAAGTTGAAGGGAGAACTATTGTCCCTTCCCCAGGTTTATCTCCCCATGCGTGTGTGCTAAGTCACTTCAGTCATGTCCGACTCTTTGTGGCCCCATGGACTGTAGCCCACCAGGCTCTTCTGTCCCAGAATCCTGCAGTGGGTTGCCATTTCCTCCTCCAGGGGCTCTTCCCAACCCAGGGATCCAGCCTGCATCGCTTAAATATCCTACATTGGCAGGTGGATTTTTTACCAGCAGTGCCACCTGGGAAACGCCCCCTTATGTCCCCACTGGCTGACAACCTCATAGCTGTCCATCACTCTTAAACAGTTTGAGAAACCTGGTGTTCTCCCCTTCGGAGAGAGTGTTATACTGGCTGAGATATCAGGAATTTAGGGATGATGTATAGATGCTCACTCGTAGCCCACCATCCTGTAGCATATGCCAGATCATATGTTCATTTTAAAGTCCTATTTTGGAGTTCCTGACACGTTCCCCTCTCAGGATATAACCAGTAAGCTTCTTCTTCGCTCATCCTGACCTGCTCTGCAGTTTCCCATGTTACAGTCAGCGGCATTTCGCAAACTCGACAGTCTAAATGGGCACTGTAGCTCCCGAGGTACTTCCAAGGATAGTTTGAGATTTTATACATATAAATAAAATAGCCTAACTATTTGAATTTTTCCACCTGAAGGGAATACTTTCTTCTTTTAAAGGTGGGTTTCTAGCAAGAAATTTGAACATTTACAGATTTTTTTACACTTTTGCCTCCACCTCGATTCCAGGCAGCCTCTGATGTGCTTTTTATTGCTATAGATTACTTTGTTTTCCACAGAATTTTTACATAAATGGAATAATATGTTATGTACTCATTTTTGTCTGGTTTCTTTTACTCAGCATAGCTTTGTGAGATCCATCAAGGTCATTACATCTATCAATATTCCACTCTTTCTTACTGCTGGGTGGTATAGGTGTACAAAAGTTTGTTTCTACATAAAAAAATCTACTTCTGCTTCATTGACTAGCTAAAGCCTTTGACTATATGGATCAGAACAAACTGTGGAATACTCTTGAAGACACAAAAATATGAGACCCTTTTTTCTGCCTCCTGAGAAAGAAAGAACAGAACTGGGCAGGAAATAACAGCCTGGTCCAAAACTGGGAAAGGAGTGCATCAAGCCTGCATATTGCCACCCTGCTCATTTAACGTATATGCGGAGGATATCATATGAAATGCTGGGCTTGATGACTCACAAGCTGGAATCAAGATTGCTGAGAGAAATACCAACAACCTCAGACATGCAGACGACACCACTTTAATGGCAGAAAGTAAAGAGGAGCTGAAAAGCCTCTTGAGGAGGATGAAAGAGAAGAGTGGAAAGGCTGGCTTAAGACTCAGCCTTCAGAAAACCAAGGCCATCGCATTCAGTCCCATCACTTCACGGCAAATAGATGGGGAAAGTGAGAACAGGGTCAGATTTCATTTTCCTGGGCTCCAGAATCGCTGTGGCCCGCGACTGCAGCCACAAAGTTAAAAGGCACTTGCTCTTTGGAAGCAAAGCTATGAGAGACCTAGATGGCACATTACAAAGCAGAGACTTCACTTTGCTGACGAAGGTCCATGTATTCAAAGCTATGTTTTCCCCAGTAGTCATGTATGGATGTGAGAGCTGGGCCATAAATGAGGCCGAGTGCCTAAGAATTGATGCTTTGGAATCACGGTGATGAAGACTCTTGAGTGTCCCTTGAACAGCAAGGAGATCAAACCAGTCAATCCTAAAGGAAATCAACCCTGAATATTCACTGGAAGGACTGATGCTGAAGTTGAAGCTCTGATACTTTGGCCACGTGATGTGAAGAGTAGACTCACTGGAAAAGACCCTGATATTGGGAAAGATTGAGGGCAGGAGGAGAAGGGGACAGAGGATGGGATAGTTGGATGGCATCACTGACTCAGTGGACATGAGTTTGAGCAAACTGAGGGAGATTGTTAAGGAAGCTGGTGTGCAGCAGTTCATGGGATCACAAAGAGCTGGGCATGACTTACTTAATGACTAAACGACAACAAATCTGTTGATGGAAAATTGGATTGTTTCTTAGCTATTACAAATAAAGAAGCTGTGAACATCTGTGTACAAGGGTTTGTATGGGTGTGGACATTTTTTTTCTTTTGGATAAATGCCGATGGCTAGATCATAAGGTAGGTGTAACTTTAGCTTTTTAAGAAACGCATTCATTTTCCAAGTGACTGCCCGTTTTGGGTTTCCATCGGCTGTCTCCTGCATCCACAGCTTGCTTCCCAGCTTAACAGAGAAACACTGATTCTTTTGCCTTAGGTATGACATCATCTGTACCATGCCTTTTTCACAGACACCCACTTTCAGGTTAAGAATGTAGCCTTCTATCCTTCGTTCACTGAGAGACTTTATAAGAATCTGATGTTGAGCTTTGTGAAGTGCCTTTTCTGCTTTTGTGCAGATGTTCACTGCGTTCTCACTCATGTTAATGTTACGAATCATACTGACTGATTCTGAATGTCAAACTCATTCTGCATTTCTGGGAACGATCTCACTTTATTATACTTCATATACGGTTGAGATGGATTTGGGGACACTTTTGGCTTAGAATTTTCACTCTTCTACGTTCATACAATCTATAGTCCTCTTTCTTGCAATAGCTGACTTTTAAAAAGTGATGGCCTCATAAAATGAGCTGGGAAGGATAGCCTCCTTTTCCATTTTCCAGTTGAGCTTCTGTGGAATTATAATTTTGTCTTTCTCCCATAGTGGTGGAATTAGTAGTGAAACCATCTTTTCCGGATATGTCTTGGAGGGGAGATGTTTAACTATGAATTCAGCTGCCTTAATAGACATGGGGCTGATTTAGGTTATCTCTTTCTTCACTGTGTTTTGATAGTTTTTTTGTCTTTCAGGAGATTTGTCCATTTCCTGCCAGCTGTCAAATTTACTGACGTAAAATTGTTCATAGTAGTCCCCTATTATCTTTAAAAATGTTTATTTGTGGTAAAAAATATATATATAACATAAAATTTACAGTCTTAACTCTTTTTAAGTGTGTGATTCAGTAATCTTAACTACATTTATATTGCTGTGCAATCTCCAGAGTTCTTTTCATCTTGTGAAACTGAAATGATATCCTTTAAAGAACTCTTCATTTCCACCTTACCCCAGCCCCTGGCATCCATCATTCTGCTCTCTGTCTCTAGATAACTCATATGGGGGAATTATACAGTATCTGTCTTTTTGTGACTGGCTTATTTTTATAACTTATTGGGCTTTCTTGGTGATTCAGACAGTAAAGAATCTGCCTGCAAAGCAAGAAACCTGGGTTCAATGTCTGGTTGGGAAGATCCCCCGGAGAAGGAAATGACAACCCACTCCAGCATTCTTGCCTGGAGAATTCCATGGACAGAGGAGCCTGGCTGGCTACAGTCCCTGGGGTCACAGAGTCAGGCACAGCTGAGCAACGTTCACTTTCACTTATTTCACTTGTTAGAATGTCCTTAAGTTTCAACCACGTGTGCAGCATGAGTCAAGATTCCCTCCTTTTTAAAAGGCTGTTTCCCCATTCTGTTTATCCGCTCCTCCACTGATGGATGCTCGAGTGCTTCCTTCTTTTGGCCACGGTGAATAAGGCTGCCGTGAACAGATAATGCTTGGAGACTCTGCTGTCATTTCCTTGGATATATACGCAGAACTGGAATTTCTGGAGCAAAATGGTAGCTATACATTTAATTTTTTGAAGAACCTCCGTCCTGTCCCCCATACAGTAATGCATCATTTTACATTCCCACAAACAGTGCACAAAGGTTTCAATTACTCCACATTCTCACCAAAACTTGATACATTTTTTTTACAGTAGTCATCCCAGTATGTACGCAGTGATAGCTCACTGTGGTTTGATTTACATTTCCCTAATGATAAGCTGAAACTCCAATACTTTGGCCACCTCATGCGAAGAGCTGACTCATTTGAAAAGACTCTGATGCTGGGAGGTACTGGGGGCAGGAGGAGAAGGGGACGACAGAGGATGAGATGGCTGGATGGCATCACCAGCTCGATGGACATGAGTCTGAGTGAACTCCAGGAGTTGGTGATGGACAGGGAGGCCTGGCGTGCTGTGATTCATGGGGTCGCAAAGAGTTGGACACGACTGAGCGACTGAACTGAACTGAACTGAATGATTAGTGATACTGAATATTTCTTTAATGTACGTATCAGCCATTTTTATATCTTTGGGAAAATGTGAAGTGTCTTAATGTGATTGTCTTCATGCCTTTTGTTCTTGTGTCTCATGGTGTTTCTTGAATCTATGGGGTTGCAATTTTTACCATATTAGAAAAAAAGTTTTAACCATTAAGCCTTCTTTCTTCTGCCCTCACTCCCTCTTCCTTTTCCTTTCTCCCTTCCCTCCTTTGTTCCTTCCTTTCATCTTCTGTCCATTTTCTTTCAGTGACTTTAACGGCTTGTGTCTTATTCTGCATATATTTGTCTTTGATCACAAATAAAACAGTTTTTGTTCCGTTTCTCCTGTTTTGTTTATGAGTTACTGTGGTATTTGTGATTCTTTCTGTCATGTCTTGTCTGTCATTATTCCTATCCAGTGTATTTCAAAATCTAACATATATTTTTCATCTCTATAAAACTGATTAGGGTGTTTTTAAAATAGTCCATGTCTTTATTTACCATTTCAAGCATGTAAAGTATAGTTACAATGATTGCTTCAAGACATTGTCTGTTTTAATATACCACCTGTATTAGTACTGGGTCATTTTCAATTGATTAGGTTTTCTCCTTATAGAGCATATTTTCTTTTTTTTTTTGAAAACTTTGTAAATTTTATATAAACCAAGATACTGTGATTTGATCTTATATACTGGATAATTTTGTTTCCTTTTAAATATCTTGAACTTTGTCTTGAGATGCTATTAATTTACCTGTAAATGTTTTCATACTTCTGTGTCTTGCCCAGAAGATCTGTTATACAGGACTGGTAAAGTCAGTCTGTAAGACCGGTTAGTCTAAGGCAGTGGTGTTCAGTGAGGAATGATTTGATCTTCAAGGAACATTTGGCAGTGTGTGTGGGATTTATGGAATCTGCATCTAACAGGCTGATAATCAGGGAGGGTGTTAACCCTTCTACAATGCACAGGACAAACACTCCATAATAAATAATTATTCAGACCAAAATGCCAGTGATGTAAACACTGAGAAACCGTGGTCTGGGGCTCAGACGAGACTCCCGCGTGCCCGGCCAGCAGCCCGTAAACGGTGGATTTTCCTGCCCGCCTGCGGGCACAGGCTCAGTCCTCAGCGCCGCGTGGGCTCCTCATGCAGTTCCTCCCACAGTTCCCTGGGGCTCTTGCCCCAGCTCAGCCCGACGGCTCCGGGACCCTCTACAGGGCTCTGGGGGCCTCCCTCGGTGCTGGCTCCTCTTTGGTGCCCTCTGCAGACCTCTGAGGCCCACCCTGCCTTGCCTGGGCCTGGAAACCCAAGGCAGGCACTTGGAGCAATTGTAGGGCTCATCATTGGTTTTTCATTGCTCAGGGATCGTTGTTTGATAATGTGGGTTTTGTTTATTTATTTATTTCTTTTTTTTTTTTTTATTGCTTCAGGTGAGAGAGCAAATGTAGTCCTTTTCTTGGCAGAAAGTAACAGTTGCTCTCATATATGTGTCTATTGTGACACTCTTATACAGGAGTCAGGCATGCCTGCGTGCTAAGTTACTTCACTTGAGTCTGACTCTCTGCTGCCCTGTGAACTGTAGCCTGCCGTGCTCTTCATTCCAGGGAACTCTCCAGGTAAGAAAACTGGGGAGGGTTGCCAAGGCTTCCTCCAGGGGAATCTTCCGGACCCGAGGACCAAGCCTGCATCTTGCCTGCGGCCTATTTAGGCAGGAGGATTCTTACCGCTAGTGCTAATCTGGGAAGCCCATAGAGGATGCATATTTATCTATATATTCTATTTTTCATGAAACAATGTTATCAGCTTGCTTATATATCTTCAGTTCAGTTCAGTTCAGCGGCTCAGTTATGTCCAACTCTTTGTGACCCCATGCACCACAGCACGCCAGGCCTCCCTGTCCATCACCAACTCCCGGAGTCCACCCAAACCCATGTCCATTGAGTGGGTGATACCATCCAGCCATCTCATCCTCTGTCATCCCCTTCTCCTCCTGCCCCCAATCCCTCCCAGATTCAGAGTCTTCCAATGAGGCAACTCCAAAGTATTGGAGTTTCAGCTTCAGCATCAGTCCTTCCAATGAACACCCAAGACTGATCTCCTTTAGGATGGACTGCTTGGATCTCCTTGTAGTCCAAGGGACTCTCAAGAGTCTTTTCTAACACCACAGTTCAAAAGCATCACTTATAAGGAAATGTTACTTTATGATCTACTAATGCAACTCTGTAGGAATTAGACAGTATTCAAAGAGTGAAATAAATATAGCATAATACTTCCAAAGTTTCACTCAAAATGCTTTTATCAGACTAACAACTATGTTTTTTATCTTTAAGATCTTAGTTGTTCATCTGGATTGGATTTAAATTTTACTAAATAAAGTGCAATGAATGAGAACATTTGATCTTTTGAAATTCTAAATTGAAATTACTAGAAAAGATGACAAGGTTGATTTTTTAAAAAGTTAATACAATACATACCAGGAACGGACAGAAAAAAACACATCTCCTTGGCACTGGGACGCCGGAGCCTGTGGGCGCCTCGCCTCATGCCAGCACTTCGGTTTTTAGTTCCTTAGAGAATGACTCACGGGGATTAACTTTACACTTATGTTCATGAAACCATAAAGCACCACTGACATCAAAACAAGCTGGAGGAGCCTGGCCCTCTAGCCCTGCCTGTGTTCCATCCCAATTACTCTTGCGAAATGTATTGCTTAGCGACTGTGCTTTCAATTTTTCAATCATCTTTTTTTTTTTCTCCTTTTGAGCTTTTTGTTTTTATTGGAGTATAGCCGATTAGCAAACAATGCTGTACTAGGTGAACAGCAAAGGGGCTCAGCCAGACATATGCACGCATCCCTTCTCTGTCAAACTCCCCTCCCCTCCAGGCTGGCACTGAGCAGAGCAGCCTGTGCCGGGCAGCAGGTCCTTGCTGGTCGCCCGTTTTAAAGACAGCCCTGCGCACATGCTCACACCAGACTCCCTCCCACCCTTTCCCCTCTCCTCCCCTCTGGCAACCGCAGGCTTGGTTCTTGAAGTCCGTGTGTCTGTTTCTGTTGCACAAGTTCATTTTGTATCATTTGTCTTTTTAGATTCCACACACAAGGGATGTCATGCGACATTTCTCCTTCTCTGTCTGACTTACTTCACTCAGTATGACATTCTCTAGGCCCGTCCATGTTGCTGCAAATGGCATTATTTTTAACAGCTGAGTAATATTCCACTGTATATATGTAACGTTTACTCTTCTTTTTGATGTATGTAGTCGAGGGGTGGGGGCTGTCCAAATCCCATGGACAGAGGAGCCTGGTGGGCTGCAGTCTATGGGGGCGGCTAAAAGTCAGACACGACTGAGCGACTTCTCTTTCACTTTTCACTTTCATGCATTGAAAACGGAAATGGCAGCCCACTCCAGTGTTCTTGCCTGGAGAATCCAGGGACGGGGGAGCCTGGTGGGCTGCCGTCTCTGGGGTCGCACAGAGTCAGACATGACTGAAGTGACTCAGCAGCAGCGGCGGCAGTGGTGGGGGTGCGTGTTGGTCTCAGTCTAGAAAATATGCAGGTAAGGACCAAGATGTCAGACTCCTCCCGAAATTTCATGGGGACTTGGAGCCAGAGAGAAGAGCTTAGATGGTGTGATGGTGGGCGATTGTGCAACCAAGTCCTTCACAGAAACAGACTTCAAAGACTGTCCTGTTTACATCTTTTCCCAAGACTAGTCACAGCTTCCTTATTGATTTACACAGAAAACTCGGGCAAAGACTGAACGCCTCACCAATCAGTGCTTCTTTTTTTTAATCTTTACTTTGTGTTAAGCTTTAAAGAGACCTGAACTGGGGCACAGTGTTTCCTTACCCGTAAATTCACATATATTCACCTTTGGTTTATACCAGCCTTAGGTCTATATTATTACAAAAGAGTTTACCCATCTTGGTAATTAAGCGTAGGTGTAATAGAAAACAGTAAAGGGTACGGTTTTAAGAACTTGAAGACTGGAAGCGTGGTGAGATGTCACATCTATGATTCTTGACTAAATCTTGCTTTCTTTGCTGCCCAGTGCCACCAGGCCAAAACGGGGCACCTCTGAGCCTCACTCCTCATTCTCTGCCTGCTCTGAGAGCTTAGAAGGCCCCGTTTCAGTGACTCCAGTGTTTTCTGTGCTTTGGCCGTTTCTGGTTGTTCAGTGAGCTGAGGAAATTACTATGACACTAATAAACCCACAGACGTTAATTAGTTCTAATCTTTGAACCGCTCTGCCTTGATATATTGCAAAGACTTGGACAAGATATCCTGCGGGGTGCATGCCAGGCTCTTCTGTCCGTGGGATTTCTGGAGCAAGAATGCTCCAGTGGGTTGCCATTTCCTTCTCTAGGAGATCTTCCCAACCCAGGAATCAACCCACATCTCCTGCACCGGCAGGTGGATTCTTTACCACTGAGCCACCAGGGAAGCCCATACTGTTGGTAGGGAGCCAGGGCTGGAGAGTTTGGTGCTCACTTGTGTGCATTAAAAAAAAAAGAAAAAAAACCTGAGAAATCCTCAGGCTGAGGTGCTAAGGAGAAAGCACTCCCACCCAGGCTGGTGAGGTTTCAAATGCTTTGTGGCCAGTCGCCTGCTGCACCAGCTTCCTCCCACCCCGCATAAAGCCTCGCTTCTCCCCGAGACGGTGTCTGGATACAGAGGTGAATGCTGGTGTTTCCACTTTGGTGAGGAGTGAGGGGTAGTAATATGAATGGTTTTCTGGACCGAAGGGCAACTCCTCAGCAAAGAAGAGCTAAGCGCAGGCTCAGACTCTCTGCTTCTCCCAACCGCTTCGAACCTTCCCCTGGTTGGACCTGACTCCCAGGCTCATGGACCATGGAAAGGCAAGCATTTTTGCGTGTGGGCGGCTTCACGGAGACAGCCACACAGCATGCAATGTGCAGGCCTGAGCCCGCGATGCTCCCTGGGACGCTGTGTGTCTGTTGGCATGAGGAGAAGGAGTCCAGGGCAACCAGCTGCAGCTCCCACCAGGGAGGGTGTGTTCGAGTGAGAACAGGAAACAAATAAGCCCAGAGCGCCTCTCCATGACAAATCCCCAAACACAGCCTCCCGTGAAGAGGAAAATGCCGAATAATAACTCTGACGCTCTCCACGGAGCAGCGTCACAAGTCTCAAGCCTCTGTAACTGACAACACGGGATGGTGACTTCATGCTAAGTCTGGAACTTCATAACGTTAAGTAACAGCACGATATTGAAAGTGACAAGCAGACAGTGCCTGGTCCCCACTGGATACTAATTGCTGTGGTAGGAGGAAGCGTCCAGGCCATAAAAATTGTCATCTGCTGGCACGCATTCCTGTTGCAACCAAGTCGGCCACATTCCTTGTCCACACATGTTTCAAATCAAGCAAGGGATATAAATGAAAAAAAAAAAAATCTAGCTCTGATTCTCTTTCAGTTTGGCAGAGTGACAGGGACAGTCAGCTGTCCCTGACAGTCCAATACCAGCTCGCTTCAGACTGGTGGATGCTCTGGGTAGAAGGAGGCTGCAGTTGGTACCAGTTTACTTTGCTGGAACCAGGGGAGGAGGGTGGAGACGTCGCCAAGATGTGCTTCCCTCTCCCACCTGGCCCACACCTGGCTCCTTTCTCTGGCCCAGGAATGTGAGTCCCCAGGAACTCCCACAAACACTTTCCCCTGCAGGGAAGCACGTGAGGACTTCCTGACTCAGCCTCCCGTCCACCACGAGTCTCTCGGACCATCGTGCCCCCACTAGAATGAGGGCATCTGCTCAGGGGTTGGTTTTATCTCCTTTCCTCTGGGTGATACCCTTTCCTTCCACACCCTAAAACAGAAAAGAGCCATCTTCTCAACATCGGTTCAGTGTCAAGAGGAGCCTGCCAGAGCGCATCCCAAGAAAATTACTTCAGAGCAAAGCCTGTCTGATTCTTGCATTTTTTTTCCTTCTTTTGCCACAATCTCGTTGCCTTTCGGTTTTTATGTTTGTAGATACAGCTGTCGGGAAGAGGGATCTTGAGACTCCTGGGCATCCCTGGTAGCCTGGAAAATGATGCTGCTGCTGCTCAAAAGTAACACTCTTCAGAGCCTGGAAAGTGGGCAGGCTCATCAGCATCTTGTCCCCATGCCAGGTCTCCAAGGAGAGCAAAGTGCACATGCTGAGGGAGAAGCAGGTCAGCTCCCAGGGCGCCAGGTGCGGTGTGGACCCCAGGCAGCCTTCACCGGGGTGCAGGTGAGGTCCCCCCGCCCTGGGGAGCCACATGCCTGCCAGCAAGTGTGTTCAGTGTAGTCTCCTCACCTTCTGAATGAACCTCTAAGAAAATGGTTTTGTGATTTGTAGTATCTATTTCATATATATGATCTGTGCTTTCACCTTCCAGTTTTACCCATTTGCTGTTATATGAAGTAAGCGTGTCTTTTATTTTTTATAACTCGTGGCCTTGGGCTTTTTCTGATTCTAACTGGGAACTCTGCGATGCCAGCCCCGTCACCCAGATCCGTGTCAGGGAAACTCTCTGTGTCTTAAGATGGTGCATACGTGAGACCTTCTTTGCACTCCAGGGCTCAAGACATTCCCACGCTGTGACTTATAAAGTGAAATGAAAGCCGCTCAGTCGTGTCCGACTCTTTGCGACTGCATAGACTACACAGGCCATGGAATTCTCCAGGCCTGAATACGGGCACAGGTAGCCTTTCCCTTCTCCAGGGGATCTTCCCAACCGAGGAATCCAACCATGGTCTCCTGCATTGCAGGTAGATTCTTTACCAACTGAGCTATCAGGGAAACTCTAAGTTTGATGTTACCGAAAACTGTCAAATGTCCAGAACACAAAGAAAGTAGCCCCTTCCTTGCCCCATAGGAGGGCACATGCTTAGTATCTTGGAAATATGAACACAGGACAGGTTAACAGGCTACTTGGTCTTCTGCCCCGCTTAGGTGGACCTCCCTATTGACGTCCCCAAGGGCAGTCCCTCCACCCAAGGACACCCTGGCCTTTCACTGGGGACCAGGCATCCCTCAAGAGGCAGGGCTGGCCCATCTCCCATGCATTTGTCTCAGCCACAGAGCAGGGGTCCGCAAATGTTTGCTGGTGAAGAGTCAATTAGCATGTTCAGCTGTGTGAGCGATACGGTCTCTGCTGCAGCTCTTCAGCTCTGCGTCTAAGTCAGCAAAGTTGCCATGGCCAATAAGCCATGAGTGAGCAGGCACGGCTGTGTTTCAATAAAACTTTATTTATACACTCTGAAATTTGAATTTCAGATCATTTCCATGTGCCACCAAATAGTGCTTTTCCTTTATTATTTTTTAAAAAATTAAAAATGTAAGACCCATTCTCAGCTTGTAAACCAGGCAAAAATAAGACGTTTTGTCAACTCCTGCAAGAGACTAGTGTGAAGAGAACAAAGTAGTGTGTATTGGGCTGAGCTTTTTAAACTTGTTTTTCCTGAGTTGGGTTGTCAGGCAGCAGCGAGAATTTTGCTCATGGGCGAGGTCAGAGAGGCTGAGACCCCATCAAGCGGTGGCTAAAATTCCAGTTAATGGAGCTAAATGAAACTCCTGTGAGTATATTTAGCCAAATGAGCCATCTAAATGTTTCTATCAAGAATTAACTAGATGACATGTAACACAGCTTTCTAAAGCCTTTTGAAACTCAGATAGGTTTATCAACACAACTTTTAAAAATTATTGCTGTTTTTGATGATGAAGCTGTTTTAAATTGAATCAAATTACGTTAAGACATGCTGTTGATGCAAGGCCTTAAATTTGAAAATCCTGTAAAGCATGGGAGAATATTGTTCACTTGGGAACTGTTGTCTTCTTTTCCTACATACGATACTGATTACATTTTCTAGCTTGATGTTTCTAACTCTTGTCCTTGGCAGTCATCCCTTGTTTGGCAATTTTCCACTGCTTTCACTTAGGAATGCATATTCATAAGATACTTCACTATTTTGAAGACATTCCAGTGTAAAGAAGGAGAGGAAAGATTTCTTCCTTTAGTTTTATATCAAGTTTTATTGACACTTTTAAGTCCCTATGACATTTGTAGTCATCCACACCCCACCCCTGAAATTTTCAATATTTCAGAAATGTTCAGGAAATATCAAGCTTTTTAAAAAATTTTTTTGCTTAACATGCAGAATTAAAAGAAATACATTTTATGCAGATTCTAAATTCAAGTTGGTTGGAAGTTTTTTAATCGAGTCATTTTTATTTTATCAAATCCCTTTAAGAGAAAGACACAACCTTATTTTATTTTGGGAAAGGGTATAATTAAATCAAAGATTTTGATCTTATCCTGTTTTTGTAGAACAATTAGGAAACTATAAGAGCAGATTAAGCTTCTGAAAATAATGTTAAAGATACATTTTAATATGGGCAATATTCTGGATGCTGCTGCAGAGGAAGGCTGGGGTTTCTTGCTTACTGCTGCTGTGATTCTTGTTTCCCTGTATCTTGGTTTAAGGTTGCCTCTGTGTAGCTAAGGACTGAAGAATTGATGCTTTTGAACTGTGTTGTTGGAGAGGACTCTTGGACTGAAAGGAGATCCAACCAGTCCATTCTAAAGGAGATCAGTCCTGAATATTATTGGAAGGATTGATGCTGAAGCTGAAACTCCAATACTTTGGCCACCTGATGCAAAGAGCCGACTCATCAGAAAAGACCTGATGCTGGGAAAGATTGAAGGCAGGAGGAGAGGGGGACGACAGAGAATGAGATGATTGGATGGCATCACCAATTCAATGGACGTGAGTTGCACAATCTCTGGGAGTTGGTGATGGCTGGGGAAGCCTGGCATGCTGCAGTCCATGGGGTTGCAAAGAGCTGGACATGACTGAGAGACTGGACTGAACTGTGTCACAATAGCAGGCCTTTCTGGCCAAGGTTGTCATGGTGCCAGCAGTCCCCAGCGAGTCCTCTTTCTCCAGCTACAAGCAAGAGTCTGCTTAGCTGGTCAGAAGAGGCTGTGGACAGGCCAGAGGCTGGGGATCCATGGCTCGGCTGGCCGTTTTCCTTTTTGATTCTGTTTCTTCATCATCAATCTCACCCCTGAAAACAGCGAGCTCTCTCACAAACACATGCCTCTGGTCACAAGGGGGACTGGGTGGGAGACTGTGGCTGGACCAGTTCAAATCCATCTCCCCCAGTGGGAAACTCCTCAAACCACATGGCTGGGTGGCCCTGAGCCACCCAAGTCATCCGTGTGGACAAAGGCAGCAGGTCAACATTACTAACGCAGAGGGGCTGCCAGAACGCCCCACGCTCAGTCCAACGTGTTTCTTTCTTGCCACCTCTCCCACGCTGTTTTCTGCATCATTTTAAGCATCATTAAGAAACCGACAGAATCCCTTTATCATTTTAAATTGCACAATACTGATGCTATCAGTCAGCTTTCTGGAGAAAGTGAAATGCCATTATTCCAATAAGGAATCATTCCAACCCATGTTTACATGCATTTCTTCAACCCACGTCCGTGAGTGCTTACTTGTAAATAATATAGTTTTTTATTATTGGCTCCAGCTAATTATTGATTAAATAAGATCATTGTGAAACAGTTTCACTTGGTGAGCAGAATACAACTTCATTTTTAAAAAAAGATCCATTGGTTTGACCTAGCTTGAGACATTCAACTTTCTTTTCCACCTGTTTCTTTCATTTGCTGTTCATTCAGAGTGTTGTAATTTTTTTTCTTTCAGTTACTTACACTCTACATTTCTCTATTATTTTCCATTTTCACTTTTTAGGGTCATGTCGATTCAAAATGATGAGAGAGGGAGCTTCCCCATCACCGATGCCAACTTGAAACTTGAACCTCAATTAATACAGATGTTGTGAAGCTGGTGATTCAGAGAAACCACATGAGGTGTACGGGGCGTGGTGCAGGATGAAAGGAGGCTTCAAACCTGGGAAAGGCAGGAAGCGGAAGCCCAGGGGCAGGCGGACTCTCGTCTAGGTGTGGCAGGCCAGGCATTGGGAACCTTCTTCTGAAGCCCCACATGAGCCATTGCGTCTGTGACCAGTCTGTGATCTGATTTCAGTTTCCATCGATAGGTGTCCCATTGGGTTTTCACAGGGAGAATGCACAGTGTGTGTGTGTGTGTGTGTGTGTGTGTGTGTGTGTGTGTGTGCGCGCGCGTTACTGCCCGTGTGCTCTTGTATGTGTGTTCTTGAACGTGCATGTTTGTGAGTGGGGGGCGT
>SJYC01014567.1:0-43202 GCA_006408675.1 Madoqua kirkii
CAGTGTGTGTGTGTGTGTGTGTGTGTGTGTGTGTGTGTGTGTGTGCGCGCGCGTTACTGCCCGTGTGCTCTTGTATGTGTGTTCTTGAACGTGCATGTTTGTGAGTGGGGGGCGTGTGCGTGTGTTGCTAAACCAGGCTTGGGTGCTTACCTGTGCAAAGTGAAGCGGGCCTCCTGAGAGCAGCTGGTGGTGAAGGAAAGGGCGGTGCACGGCCGTGTACGCCCAGGAGCCCCGCAGCGCACGCGCAGGAAGCCGGAACTCCCTGATGGGCTTCAGAAGACCGTTTTTAAAGTCCAGGCGACAGAGGGGGTCAGAGCGTGCATGATCAGCTTGTGCAAAGCTCTCTGGCTGTTGATGGTGAGGTGACCAGGCTAACCTTTCCAGTTGTCAGGCAGCAGTATGTCTGAGTTCTGCGTGTTCCTGGTCATCAGGTGCTTACTTTCTTCCATTTAGTTGAGGTTTCCGCATCTGTAAAACAACTCAGGAAAAGTGCATCATATTCTGTTATCGGGTAATGCTAGCAGCTAAAGCAGAGGTCATGGGGGGAAACAAGCTAAAGCGCAAGACAGCAGGGAGGGGTCTGTACCAGGAAGTCCTCTTCTTGCTTACATTGCATAGGGTCCTACTCCTTGCTTACATTTGCATGTGTGTGTTTGGGAGTGGGGAGAATAGTCATAGTTTTTATTGAAATATCGAGTTGCAAAAGTATCTAGTTATCTAGTAAGTATGGCAACAAAGTTATGACAAACAGCATATTAAATGACAGAGACATCACTTTGCTGACAAAGGTCCATCTAGTCAAGGCTATGGTTTTACAGTAGTCATATATGGATGTGAGAGTTGGACTGTAAGGAATGATGAGTACCAAACAATTGACGTTTTTGAACTGAGGTGTTGGAGAAGACTCTTGAGTGTCCCTTGAATAGCAAGGAGATCTGATCAGTCCATCCTAAAGGAAATCAGTCCTGAATATTCACTGGAAGGACTGATGCTGAAGCTGAAGCTCCAGTACTTTGGCCACCTGATGCGAAGAGCCAACTCATTGGAAAAGACCTTGATGCTGGGAAAGATTGAAGACAGGAGCAGAAGGGGATGATAGAGAATGAGATGGCTGAATAGTATCGCTGACTCAATGGAAATGAGTTTGAGCAAGCTCTAGGAGTTGGTGAAAGACAGGAAAGCCTGGTGTGCTGCAGTCCATGGGGTCACAAAGAGTCTGACATGACTGAGCAACTGAACAACAATAAAGAGGAAAAGTTATGAAGAAAAACTATGACAAGTATCAAGTGTGATGTCACGGGAGAGATGTGCATGAAAAAGGAGAGGGGAGTTAGAATAATCAAAACTTGGCTGCTGATAAGAAATAGCCACATAACCGGTCTCCAGAGTCATCGTTTCTATTATGTGATAGACAATTGATGCACAGATATTGAGCACATGAAACAATAAATCAATTTTAATTCAGACTAAGGCTTCTAATTCAAGTTTCTAATTTCCTAACATCTGGAGAAGGATGTAAATTTTTATATATGTATAAATATACATGGGCCTTCCCTTGTGGCTGAGATGGTAAAGAACCTGCCTGCCGTGCGGGAGACCTAGGTTCAATCACTGGGTCAGAAGGATTCCTGGAGAAGGGAACGGCTACCCAGTCCAGTATTCTTACCTGGAGAACTCCATGGACAGAAGAGGCTGCTAGGCTACAATCCACAGGATAACAAAGAGTTGGACACAACTGAGCCACGGTTCTTCCACACTTCCTCAAGTGTATATATGTATCATTTTTATATGTGTGTGTGTGCCCCTGCTCAGTCATGCCTGACGCTTTGTTACCCCGTGGACTGTAGCCTTCCAGCTCCTCTGTCCATGAGATTCTCCAGGTGAGAATACTGGGGCGGGCTGCCATTCCCTTCGCTCTCTTTCTCTGTCTCTCTGTCTCTCTCTGTCTCTGTCTCTCTGTCTCTGTCTGTCTGTCTGTCTCTCTCTCTCTGTCTCTCTCTCTCTATATATATATGCAGACATATATGGGGCTTCCCAAGTGACTGAGTGGTAAAGATTCCACTTGCAATGCAGAACTCACATGTTCAATCCCTGGGCCAGGAAGATCACATGGAGGAGGACATGGAGAATCCTAGGCCTCCTATCCTAGGCTGGAGAATCCATGAACAGAGGAACCTTGTAGGCTGCAATCCATAAGGTCGCACAGAGTCAGATATATACATATATATGTACATATACATATACATATATGTTTATATACACACACATACACAGGCCATTTAACCTGCAGAACACAGTTTGTAAAATAAATATGAACTTAAACATCTTTGAAATTCAGGGAATGCTAATTTAGGCAAATCTGTTTCTCCTCTTTTAATGATGATCACACTAGGCGTCCAGATTAGGCTTTGCAGCCTGTTCATTCTGTGAACACCACAGAACATATATATGCCCTTTGTCTTGGTATGTGCTTGGGGAACACAGTCGAGTCTAGGGTCTACCACTGCATACATAAAATAAAAAGGTAGGTGGCTCGTTAACCACTTTACTGTGAGAAGTAATATGTCACCAGCCTAAAGGGTGCTTTAGTGTAGCATTCAAAATTACACAACATTCACCAACTGTGCTCCATAAATGTAACTCACAGGGTCACTCTTTGTGTTTTCCTCATTGTGTATTTCCTAATTTCTCCTGTTAGTGAAATGAAGATATAATACCAGAACCTGTGTGCTTGTTGTAGTAATGTTACAAAGGGCTATCCAAGCCAGACTTTTCCAGGTTATATCTATGTTTATATAGACTTTAGCGTCTATGTTATAAAGTACTGAAGACAGTCATCATTCATTTCTGTAGTGAAAGATGGAAAAATTCAACCTAGAACTATTGGAAGGGTCTACATTTCCACAGGTGGAGCAAGACCACAAGGTCTTAGCATGTAGCTGAAGCACCAGGCTCATGGATCATCCACAATCTTTCTTCTGTGCGTTGCCTTGTTGCTACTTAATAATTGCCAAGTCAGCATCCATATCTTCCCATGCCCAGCGTGTCTGAATCCTCACTGAGATCACACTTGATCTCAGAACAATCCTCTTCCTCTGTGCAGGCCCTGCTACTGTGTCTTTCAGGAGGAAACAGCAGTTCTGAAGCTCATGGAGGTTTGCTCTGGAGGGTTGTGGAAGCAGTGAATTAGCAGTTGATGCATCCAAATGCAAAAATGGTGACATAAAGGCCGTGATATAGGACAAGGGGGACCTCCAAGCTCTGGCCAGAGAGTGACTTTATCATTCTGCTGTGAATTTGGGCTCCCTGGCGGGGAGGAGTGGTTCTCTTTTCCAGCCTGGGATTGGACTCTAGTGATGCCAGGTGGAATGATTTAGGTCTGTGTTGTAGAATTACAAGGACTACATTTATAGAGACAGGAAATTGAGGAGCCTGGAAGAGCAGATCCAATGCCAGAAACACAAAGGGCCTGGAAGGAGATATAAGATGGGAGCAAACCTGAGCACAGAGACCAGTCACCAAGGTCTGGGGTTATGACCCCAGAGGCACGGGCTGAGTCTGTGGAGCTGCGTTCTGCCCTGACCTCAGTAACGGTGTGCTGTGCACGTTCAGTCACCCAGTCATGTCTGACTCTTTGCAACCCCATGGACTGGAGTCTGCCAGGCTCCTCTGTTCCAGGAATTCTCCAGGCAAGACTACAGGAATGAGTTCCCATTTCCTCCTCCAGGGGATCTTCCCAACCCAGGAATCAAACCTGAGTCTCCTGCATCTCATGGGTTGCAGGCGGATCATTACCCTGAGCTCCCTGGGAAGCCCAGTAACACTGACCTCTCAGCAATTGTCAGATGGTGGGATAAACATAAAGACACTCAGAAATCAGTGAGGCAGTAAATTTCCACTCCATGGCCTTGGTGCTGGGTCAGGACACAAAAAGACACAGTCTTAGTATCAGATTTGCAAATTACACCGTCATTTCACATGCTTGCACAAATCACTGAGTACAAAGTCCCAATACCAGTTGTCAGGAGCTCCAATCAAGGCCTTGTGTGAAAACATTGCTGGGTGGTGGCCCCAGGGACTCCATGTGGCAGGACCAGCTATGCTTGGAGTTGCAGCAGAGGGCAGAGAGCTGATGAGATGGGCAGATGTAGGGGCCAGCCTGGCTTCAGACAGTAGCGTGAAGCAATTACCGAGTCTAAGCTGCACATGGAGAACGCTATCAGGGTGCAGGGACTGAGCGGGAAGGAGGACGTAAATGAATTCTTTCATGTCCGGGACGAGGCACTGAAGAGAAACCCAAGAGAAGGAGGGGCTAGCCCTGTAAGATGCTCAGAGGCCCCAGTCAGGGCGCCAGGGAACAAGCAGCTGCTTTTCTGCTCCTCAGCAATGGGGCCTGAGACCAATCAAAGAGTGGAGGCAACAAGGAGCCAGAATATCCACACAGAGGGAGAGGGTGAAGACACATTATGTGACCCCTGGCATCCAGGGTCAGGGCGCATGAATCCTGAGACCAGAATAGACGAGTGCCCCCAAACACACCCAAGCAGGGAGCTGCAGGAATGCTGTCTTTCTCCCTCGGGAGTGTAGGGTCTGAAATTTAAGGTCACAGTGCACAGGACACATGAGAACGCTTGTTTTAAATGAGAAAATAAGTCACAACAAATTATGAGTTAAGTCGAAATATTAGCTTAAATGGAAACACGGATGAAAGGGTGAAATGCTACAGATCTATTTTATTTTCCTGTCATTTTGGAGTGTATGGTACTCACCTTTTAAGTGACTGTGATTTCCATAAGAAGAAGGATAGAAAGTGAATGAGTTTGCCTCAACTTACTTGCCTAAATTTTATTTTTCTATTGTTGTTGTTCAGTCACTAAGTTGTATTCTACTCTTTGTGACCCCATGGACTGCAGCATACCAGGCTCCTCTGTCCTTCTCTGTCTCCTGGAGCTTGCTCAAACTCTTGTCCATTGAGTCGGTGATGACACCCAACAATCTCATCCTCTGTCATCCCCTTCTTCTCCTGCCTTCAATCTTTCCCAGCATCAGGGTCTTACCTAATAAACTGGCTCTTCGAATCAGGTGGCCAATATATTGGCGCTTTAACATCAGTCCTTCCAATGAATATTCAGGGTTGATTTCCATTAGGATTGGCTGGTTTGATCTCCTTGCTGTCTAAGGGACTCTCAAGTGTCTTTTCCAAGACCGTTTTTTCTGGCTGAATATGAAACATGCAGCTTCATCTGGAACAGTCTCTGCCATTTGTAGTGTTGAAGTGGGTGTGTGTTCTACAAACACAAGGATTCTAATAAATTCCGTTTCAGGAAATTTTCCATCAAAAGTGAAAAAAATACTATGAATGTATTTCTAAATATTATTGCTGCTTTTCTGACAACATCCTTGATGAGGGGGAACATCCACCATAAGGAAATCTGCTTACAACTTTACACATCTGGCGATTGGAAGATGTTCCCATGGATGACCTTCTAAGGCCATGAGATTTGAAACTTTTCTCCTCTGTTACTACAGTCTCGTGAGAATACTTATGGGAAATTTTCCTCTCACAGGACCCTGGCCTGTATCTTTGCTCATGAGCTGATGGTAGGGACAGCTGCCAGTAACTAAATTATACAAAGAAATGACCACAAAGTCATTAAATATGGATTTGTTGTTGTTGACTTGATGTATTTAGTTGCTCAGATGCCTGCAACTCTTTGTGAATCTATGGACTGTAGCCCACCGGGTTCCTCTATCCTTGAGATTTCCCGGGCAAGAATACTAGAGTGGGTTGCCATTTCCTTCTCCAGGCCACCTTCCTGACCCAGGGATCTAACTCCGAACTGCAGCTTTAGCAGACGGATTTTTCTTTTTACCACTGAAGATCAGATTAAATTTCTGGCTAAATGTGTCTTTAGAGCAGTTCCATAGACCAGATCAGGAAATTGCCCGTGGCCATTAAATACCCCCAGTCACTAGGGGAAGGTGTCAGCCCTGGTGGGCTGCAGTTCACAGAATCCCAAAAGTCAGCTATGACTCAGTGACTGAGCATATATGTTGAGAAATACAGATACATTTATGATAGACTGTGCCTTCCCTGGAAGTTCATGTGATAAAGAATCTGCCTGCAATGCAGGAGGCCCAGGTTTGATCCCTGAGTGGGAAAGATTTCCTGGAGAAGGGAATGGCTACCCACGTGAGTATTCTTGCCTGGAGAACCCCTTGGACAAGACAGCCTGGCAGGCTATCGTCCATGGGGTCACAAAGAGTCAGACATGGATGAGTGACTGACACGTTTGCATTTTTTGCTGTATCACTCAAAGCAGAGATGCAGAAAGAATCTTACATCAAGCAAAGTCTTGTTTTTGACCAACAGTCACCCAAAATAGGCATCCGTGGGTGTGCATCATGGAGACAGAGCCAAGGGCCAGTGGCCAGACTGAGCTGGAGAATGCAGATAAAAATGCACGCGTGCATAGCACCTCATGAGGCACAGGGAGGCCTGGATACTGCAGCCCACAGGGCCAGAGTCAGACACGGCTGAGCGGCTGAGCGCGTAACAGCGCAACAGCACCACACGCTCTGTGGACGCTGATTTCTATTTTTCCCACGAGATTGGGAAACATCCTGCCTGGCCACGTGGGTCCAGGTGGGTGAATGGGAGGTTGCTCCATGCTTGAGATTGGGACCTGACCTGCTTTCTGACTCTGTTCAGACCATATACCTTCTCCAAGTCTGCTTTGTCAATACCTAGAGACAATATTCCACGTATTTCACCTTCTGTGCTGTGCTGGCTGAGGAATTCCAGCTGTGAAGCTGTGGCTAAAAGATGATGTTTCTCCCAGCTGAAGCCAGGTGCAAACACGTGACCTGGACTACTTCCTCAAAGAGTAACTGGGTAGGCTTCCACCACCAGCAGACAATAAACTGCACCAGGAGGCGCTGACGTGAGGCCTAGTTCACCAGCAAAACAGCGCTCAGCCTGTGCAAAAGGCCTTGATGCCGTGGCAGTGATCTGTGGTCCGCGGCTGGACTTCTGAATAATGAATCTCTGCCTTCACAGGCTCCATGCCTCCTCTCCAGCTCTGCACCACCAGACCTAGGACAGCCATACTCGCTGAGGGGAAACTAATCCTTTTCTGATGAGGAAACTAAAATAAATTATTTACAACAGATTTATAAGACTCAGAAGGATGAGCAGTATGTGACTCAGTGCACTAAATCACATCTCTTGCAGCCTACAAATCACCCCCTAGACAGCGCGATATTCTGGTGAAAGCCCTCTTCCCAGGGGCACTGGGCAGAAAGAGGCAACTTCTGGGAAGACGAGAGTCGCAATAAAAGTACTGTAGAGGAGACAGAATTGAGTCAGTGGAAAAATAGCTTGTTGTTATTTCCCTGGAGTCACTTAACAGAGATAATTGCATACATATATAATATCTGTAGGAGCCCTCAGTCTGACAATGGTAAACACTGCCTCCGAAAATGTTAATCATAGTCGTCATTGTAATATGATTAATGCAATGATATTTTAATGGGGTTGGGGATTTGAGGATATTCACATGAGAGAAGTGAAAACAATCAAGTGCTTAGAAAGTAGATCTAATGAGCAAAGGCCAACTGGACTGTGATGGCTGAGCTCAGAAGAGAGAGATGAAACCGAGTGAGCCTGGTCGACACACATTGATGAGCAAAGAGGAAATGAATGAAATATGATAACAAAAAAGAAGCAGTTAAAGCTAGAAAATACCTCAGAAACTATATCTGGAGGCCTGCCTGATTTGCCAATGAGAATACATGAGGCTAAGGCCCACCAATCTGTAAAAAATCCCCAGTTTTTAAAGTGTATCAGTTGCCAAAGTGGAAGCCCCTGGTCACTCCGCTATTACAAGCAGACCAGTGACATGGTTGGAAGGGAAAGCAGGCATTTGGATTTCATGATTAATTAGAAATTAAGAAACTCTATAGTCTAGATTCTGTATATATGGGAATGATGCTGAAGCTCCAGTACTTTGGCCACCTGATGCCAAGACCAGCTCTTTGAAAAACACCCTGATGCTGGGAAAGATTGAGGGCAGGAAAAGAGGGAGACGGAGGATGAGATGGTTGGATGGCATCACCGACTCAGTGAGCGTGCGTTTGAGCGAGCTCTGGGAGATGGTGAAGGGCAGGGAAGCCTGGCGAGGTTCAGTCCACGGGGTCACAAGGGATTGGCCGTGGCGAGCGACTGAACAGCAATAACAGTTATACAGATGCTATAACTGAGTTCCCAAGCATCTCAACGAAGGCCTTTCCTGTCTTTTGCATGATGAGGACCAGGATTCCATGGCTGGGTTGGGATGGACACAAATCAGAGCAGCTGAGCAGTCCCTTCCAGTCCTGGTCCTGGAAGGTCAGCCAGGCCCAGCGTTTTATTGCAGTCAGGAAGACTCTGTACTTTCATCTCCCTCTGGACTTGGATGCGTGCTCGTGTTATTTTCCTCAGATACTTGTCAGCTCAGCAAGAAGAGCCTCCCTAACGCAGGACACTTGACTTGGCTGAACCTGCACTGCTTTCCTTATCAAGCAGAGCGCTTGGGAAGCACCCACTTTGCATAATGGAGTGCTTGGCACTGAGATCCCACACGCAGCCACTGGACGGGTCAGCGGGTTTGTTGTTCTTCAAGGGGACGCATGCTGAGTTTTGAAATTGCATCCTGACTAGTTTATACACAAATCATTCTTGTCTTAACACACATCGGTTTCAATTGCTAACATGTTAAAGATGCTCTAAGTTCAGCCCCGCGGGTTGAAAAGGTGGAAAGTCTTGGGAAACAGTTGGACACCATCCTGCTCACTCAAGTTGATAATAACTGGATGATAAACATGTACAGATGACGCTGTGCTCCCAGGGAAATGAGAAACAAAGAAGCAGCTTAAATTGGCTGAATTTTGCAGTTTGATGGTTCTATTAAAGAGAGACGTAATTGTGTCCTCATATTTGTTAGCAAATCGCTTTTTACCTACTGGCTGTTCTTGCCTCTTGGGCTTCAGGCTGTTAGTCCCAAATCGGCTGCGAATCGGTCTCTGCCCCTTGGCTGCTAAGAAGTCACTCACCTTGCTGGTTCTTGGTTCTTTCACCTTAAAATGAGAAAAGTAACATCTACTACGTAGTGTGGTTGCTGTCGTTGTTCCGCTGCTAAGCTGTGTCTGACTCTGCGACCCCACGGACTGCAGCATGCCAGGCTTCCCTGTCCATCACCAGCTCCTGGAGCTTACTCCAACTCATGTCCATTGAGTTGGTGATGGCATCCAACCATCTCATTCTCGATCGTCCCCTTCTCCTCCTGCCTTCAATCTTTCCCAGAATCAGGGTCTTTTCCAATGAGTCTAATGCTCTTTGCTCTTAGCCAATGTACTGGAGCTTTAGCTTCAGTCCTTCCAGTGACTATTCAGGTATGGGCTGCTTGAATTCATTGGAGGACTGCCCGGGTACGGCAGTAAGGGACCAGCTTTCCTTCCTGGGTTGTAGGAGTAATTGCACCTTTTTATATTAGTGCTCCGGGGATATTCCTGTTCTCTCTCTCACCCTTTTAACCAGATCTAATATTTAAATTCTGGAAAAGAATCAACATGTGATGGTAAATGCAGTGGAAAGAAGATTGTTTGAAACTGTTAGAGAGAAAATTCTTTTGCTCTCATGACCAAATCTTCTAAGGATCACCAGAGGCATTGGGAAATACAGCCTTCCTTGCATTCCATTGATCTTTCTCTGCTGGTTGCACCATTTGTACAGGAAGGCATAGAGAACCCAGGGAAAGCAAAATCATCCGAGGCTCCCCCATCAGCAGTGTGGCCTGCCAGACTGTATTTCAAGGTGGATCCTGTCCCACAAAGCTCCTTCTGCTTCAGAACCTTCTGGCTGGTTCCCTTTGACCCCCTGCCAGCTGTTCTTTTTCTATGGGATTGTTTTCTCCATGGAAGGAAATCTCAGTTTACCAGTCTTCTAAATCATCCTGGCTGGCAGCCCCTGGGGTCTTGCTGCTGCACTTTCACTTGGGATCCTTCCAGGAAATGGCCCTGCGCAGCCTGGTGGTCAGGAGCGTCCCTTCTGGACCCCACAGTGTGACGACCATGGGAACCCTGCCCTAGGTGTTTCTCTGCATTTCATGTGTGATGTTCATCTTGCCGAAGCCTAAGGACCATTTTCATCCGTAACCTAAGGGGACCCCTTTAGAGAGGATAGCACCTGGCTTTTGGGACACTCCTTTTCCTAGCTCTCTTTGGAACTCACCCTGTGTCTTATTAAGGAACTCCTCCACCTCCACGACCCCTTAGACAGCAGGACCCGAGGGCTCCATCCCCGGTCCACTGAGTAAAGTCTCTGCCTGGGAGAGCCCATCCTCCTCGAGATGTCGTTTCTCCTGTCTCCGGCACACACACACGTGCATCTTACATGCCCTCCCCAAGGACCTGCTGGCTGTGGCACCTGTGGGCTCTAGGAGGTCCTAAGGCAGCAAGGCTCAGCCCCTCCTGGGCCCATCGAGGCAGATCTCCCTTTACACACCACTCCTCACCTCTCTGGGCCTCTTCTCTCCCTCCTGATTGGTGAGCTTGGGCGGAAATAATAGACAACGTGGGGCTGCAGACCTTCTGGGTCTCCTTTGGGATTGACGGTGGAAGGATTGTTAATGCAAGTCAAGATAGAACATAACCGTTACTTATGGTTTAATGGGAACACACATTTTAAAATGCCTGTTGATTAGAGGGAAGGCATCATCCTCTATAGAAATCAGTAAATATCTCAAGGCTGTACTGAGAGTGCTTTGAGGAGCTAAAAATGCATACACGAAAAACTCTTACAGGTCAGTTTTGTTGTTCAACCCTAAGTTGTGTCTGACTCTTTGCAACCCCATGGACTACAGCACACCAGGCTTCCCTGTCCTTCACTGTCTCCCGTAGCTTGTTCAGATTCATATCCATTGAACTGGTGCTGCCATCTCACCATCTCCTCCTCTGCTGCCCTCTTCACCTTTTGCTTTCAATCTTCCCCAGCATCGGGGTCTTTTCCAATGCTTCAGCTCTTCACTTAAGGAGGCCAAAGTGTTGGAGCTTTGCTTCAGCATCAGTCCTTCCAATGAATATTCAAGGTTGGTTCCTTTAAGATGGACTGGTTGGATCTCCTTGCAGTCCAAGGAAATCTCAAGAGCCTTCTCCAACAATGCAGTTCAAAAGCATCAATTCTTCAGTGCTTAGCTTTCTTCATACATTACTGAGTTTAAAAAGAAAAAAGAAAACTACTTAGATATTGATATCTGACAGATGGATCCTGCAGAAAGTCAACAGTCTGATGTTCAGAAAGGTGGTACCTGTTTCAACAAATGACTGGTTCTACCAGTGAAGTGAAGTCTTAGTTGCTCAGTTATGTCCATCTCTTTGCAATGCCATGGGCTGTAGCCTGCCAGGGCATTTCCCAGGCAAGAATACTAGAGTGAGTAGCCATTCCCTTCTCCAGAGGATCTTTCTGACCCAGGAATTCAAACCGGGTCTCCTGCACTGCAGACAGCCTTTCCGTGTGATGCTCTACACCTTATAGGCTCACCTCATTCTTTCTTCTCTTCCAACTTTTTTTTTTACCCATTTACTTAATGTTACAAATCTTGGGTGGTGTTTAAAAACATATTGTTTCTAATCCTGACCAGCTGCCTTTCTTTGACTATTGAGGAAAAAGAATTCACGTTAGTCCCTCTTCATTGTGTGCAGGTCCCCATTGATATCGATTATCAGAAAAAAAGAAAGTATCGGAAAGTGAAGTCGCTCAGTCCGCCTCTTTGCAAACCCATGGACTGTAGCCTACCAGGTTCCTCCATCCATGGGATTTCCCGGGGAAGAATACTAGAGTGGATTGCCATTCCCTTCTCCAGATCTTCCCGACACAGGGATTGAACCCAGGTCTCCTGCATTGTAGGCAGACAGCTTCACCTTCTGAACCACCAGGGAAGTTCATTAATTAGCAGAGTTAATATCAGTTCCTCTTCAATAGTAATCACTCAGATTTCTTCATTATTAATTCCTCTTCCTTATCTGGGATTAGAAATAACCTAGTAACTCTCTTAGTTGTTTTCTCTTTTGTGAAAAATTCTCAATCAGAAGATTGTCCTTGTCATGCCTAATTGCAGTGTTGTATATGAGTCATGTTGGTTTTTAGCCTTAGATGCAGGTGACCCGTATATTCGCTTCCTGTGCTCAGCGTTTCTCTCCATGCCATGGGAATGCCCCCAAGCACACGGAAAACCATGCTCGGGCCATTGCAGCCAGCGTGACCCGAGGAGGTACCCGGGGCCCCGTGAGAAGGGTCCTCATAGGCAGCAAGTACAGCACAGAACGTCCCGTGGATGCTGAGGAAGGAGCCAGCCAGGGAGCTGGACTCTCCACGGCCTGAGGGAGGAGGCGGCTGCAGCTGTAACATATCCGGGTGGCCCCTGACACATGGGCTGATTAAATTAAAATTACTGGCACCGAAACATGGGCGAATGTCATGCGTTGAATATGAACCAAGGATTCATGTCCTGCCTCACTCATGAATCAAGTGCTGCCTTTTGGGGGTGACAGTTATACGATCCCCTTGAACTCTGGCTCTTTTGTGATATTAACAGGATGCCCTTTAGCTCATACGCCTGAGATTTATTGTGCTCTCTGCTCTGTGCCTCCTGACAGTACTCTCCCTGGCTTGCATTTCCATTTGCTTTAAACAAATAATCACCAGATTGCAGTCGCCTCACCCTCTTCAGGGTAGTGTCCGTCTCCTATGGGATTTTTAAAGTTACCTCTGTCAAAAATGAGTCCATGCGAGCAAAGTCCCCAAGGGGTTACTGGGAAGCCAGTGAATAAATCAGACAATCCACATACAGTTCTTGGAGGCAGTAGTTTAGGTAAACCCCTGTTTAGTTACTGAGTCACGTCTGACTCTGTAGGACCCCATGGACTGTAGCCCACCAGGCTCCTCTGTCCTTGGGATTCTCCAGCAGGAATACTGGAATGGGTTGCCATTTGCTCCTCCAGGGGATCTTCCTGACCAGGGATCAAACCCACATCCACTGTGTCTCCTGCATTTCAGGCAGACTCTTTACCCACTGGACTTCCCTGGCGGCTCAGATGGAAAGCATCTGCCTACAATGTGGGAGACCTGGGTTCGATCTCTGGGTCGGGAAGATTCTGGAGGAGGAAATGGTAGCCCACTCCAGTACCCTTGCCTGGAAAATCCCACGGACAGAGGAGTGTGGTAGACTACAGTCCGTGGGGTCGCAAACAGTTGGACATGACTGAGCAACTTCACTTCCTTTTCTTTCTTTCTTTACCCACTGAGCCACCTGGAAAGCCAGGTAAATTCCTACCTGGTAGAAATTCTTGATTACAGGTAAGGCCAGAGCACCCAAAGGCTGGCAAGAGGCAGACGGTTCTCTACCAGACTCTGGGGGTTTCTTTAAACATCTCTGTCCTCTACAGCAGCCTCACGTCAGCCTCAACAGCTCATGTTAGGAGGGTGTCCACTCTGTGTCCACCAAGCAATCACGCTGGAACCTGGATTCAAGCACTGAGGCATGAGATGGGGTATCCCTAGCTGCCTCCTCCTTGTCATGCCCATGATGACCTTGTCCCATGACCCAAATACCCCTCCAGCCCTGAGTCTGCCCAGGGTCCACCTCTCTTAAGCTTCCTTCTCTGTTTCCACTGGCATCGTCCCTAAGCTCTGCTCCAGGGAAAGCCACGTCTCTGCTTCCCTTCAGCCTCACACACTTGGCACGTGCCTCATGCTTTCGCATCATGTTGTAGATGTTCATTCTCGTGACTGTCTCCCCAGGGGCAGGGATAGGGTGAGCCCCCCGTTACAGGACTTGGGAAGAGGTGTTCTAATCACCTGCTCTTGAGCCCCTCAGGGAGGGAGGGCTTCCTGCCCCAGGGTTATGGGGATGGCCAAACGTCCTCCACCCAACACTGGACAGACAAGACCAGTGTTGGCTTGTGACTCACATGTCCTCACATCTCAGGGGTGGGAGACACCGTGTGTCCCAGGCCACCCAAGACTACCCGGAGGTTGTACTCAGAACAGAGGAAGTACCCAGGGGCAGTGGCAGGGGGCAGGCTTTGTAGTAACAGAGGGTGAGGCGACCTCTGGTTCCTAGGGAAGACGTGGCTGGCTTGTCTGATGAAGTCACGGGCTGGCAGGAGCTGGTGCCCGCTCCTTGGGGAGATGCAGGCGTGGTGCCTCGTCCTTTAGGCGGGGGCAGGGGTGCTGGCTGAGGCACTTTTTCCAGGGAGCGGAGTGTGGAGAGGGTTTGTGGTGAGGACCTCCCAGTTTCACCAGATGTTAAGGCAGCTCCTATACACGCTTGCATGTGAAGCCGCTTCAGTCATGTCCAACTCTTTGTGACCCCATGCACTACCTACAGCCCACGAGGCTCCTCTGTGGCTGGATTGGACCTGCATCTTGGGTCTGAGGCTGCAGAGCCGGTGGCCTAGTAGTGGTCTTCAGGGCCGCATGTGTCACCTAAAGGCCTGTGGTCACCGGCTAGGAGGTCTGTGAGGACCTCCATCCCTGCATCGCTTATTTTGTGCTCCCTGGTGTCCCGTATGGCTTCAGCCTGGAAGGTTGTGAGGATCTCATCTTTGGCACCCCGAGGCATCTAAGATTAGTGAGAACTCCCCGAGGCACCTAGGATTAGTGAGAACTCCCTGAGGCATCTAAGATTAGTGAGAACTCCCTCTGGTGTGTGGCAGGCTAAAAACTTTACAGAGGGAGGATGGACATCTGGATGTCAGGAGCTGATTTTGTTCTTTTCCCATATTCATTTTCTGGACATTCCAGCCTTTCCAAAGTAGTCACAGCACTAAAACTTCAGTTACTTCTATTATTTGTTGAAGGTGTCTTAGGTATTTCCCAGCAGACCTGAGTGATGGAGAATTATCCAAGACAGGGCATCTCCTGGGGGGCTTCACCTGCTGCTCCGAAGGGCCCACGTCTCATGCCCACCTGGATTCTACCCTGGGTTGGCCCTGTTAGCTCTGAGACACTGGACAAATGACATAACCCGTCGCAGGTTTTCCTCCTGTGAAATGAAAGTGAAGTGCAAGTGTGAGTCGCTTAGTTGTGTCTGACTCTTTGTGACCCCATGAACTGTAGCCCACCAGGCTCCTCTGTCCATGGGGTTCTCCAGGTAAGACACTGGAATATTTAGTAATAATAATGAAGGGGATACTGCCATTCCCTTTTCCAGAGGACCTTTCTGACCCAGGGATTGAACCCAGGCCTCCTGCATTGCAGGCAGATTCTTTACCACCTGAGCCACCAGGGAAGACCCTGTCTATAAAATGGGAGTGTTCATAATAGCACGTGTCTCTT
Organism: Madoqua kirkii; assembly: GCA_006408675.1. NCBI lineage: Eukaryota > Metazoa > Chordata > Mammalia > Artiodactyla > Bovidae > Madoqua > Madoqua kirkii. The sequence continues at coordinate 15,377 of SJYC01014567.1, forward strand.
GGGGTGGTGCTGAGGATAAAAAGTGAAGAAAAAAAAAAGGCGACATAGGCCTGCTGCCAGGTCAGGACAGATGCTGTTATCACAGTGTGCGCAGGGCAGTGAACCATGTGCCCCCTACAGTTCACACCCCCTGGAATCTCAGAATGTACCTTACTTGGAAACAGGCTCTTTGCAGATGTGATTAGGGTAGGATGGAGATGAGGTCATATTGGATCTGAGTGGGATTAATCCAATGACAGCAGTCTTGCCAGAGGCAGATTTGGACATAGGGAGACGTGGGAAAGAAGACGGTGGCTCATGAAAATGGTGTAGAGGTGAGCGATGTGGTCACAAGCCAAGGAGTGCAGGGGACTGCCGTAGCACCAGCCGCTGGAGGAGGCCGGAGGGACCGTCGTCAGAGACTCTGGGCAGAGAGTGGCCCTGCCAACACTGTGGTTTTGGACTCCTGGGCTCCAAAACTGTGAAGGAACACATTTCTCTTGTTTGAGCCGCTCAGATTATGGCAATTTGCTATGGCAACACTTACTACAGTATTATACCATTGAAGCTTTGAATTGTGGTGCTGGAGAAGACCCTTGAGAGTCCCTGGGACAGCAAGACAGTCAATCCAGTCCATCCTAAAGGAAACCAACCATGAATATTCATTGGAAGGACTGATGCTGAAGCTCCAATACTTTGGCCACTTGATGCGAAGAGCCGACTCATTGGAAAAGACCCTGGCACTTGGAAAGACTGAAGGCAGGGGAGCAGGGCGTGATAGAGGGTGAGATGGTTGGATGGCATCACTGACTCAATGGACATGAGTTTGAGTAAGCTCCAGGAAATAGTAAAGGACAGAGAAGCCTGGTCTGCTGCAGTCCATGGGGTCGCAAAGAGTTAGACACGTCTTAGCTACTGAACAACAACAACAAATTCAACTGAACATGTGCAGGGAAGAAAACAAAGACTAAGCTCTCCTTTGGGCCCTGTTCTTGAGAACCAGCCTGTTGGGATAATCGCTCATCCTACAAAGTATCCTACGTGCCTACTACGTGTTAGGGACCACTGTGGAAATGATGAGTGAAATTATAGGCGGCCCTGTCCCTCAGTGTTCGTGGACCTAATTCCCAGCTTCCAGCTGGTTGCATTGCTCTCTGAGGGGGTAAGTGGCAAGCCCGCCCAGAGCTGTCTCTTTGGGCACAAAGACTGATTTCCTGAAGCTGGCCTTGCAGGTATGTGCTGCATGATGGGGTATTCTCAGAGGGCTGGGTGGGCACAGCCCAGGCCAGACACTCATTCCTGGTGCTGCCCTGAGCTCGGTTCTCTCCTGCAGCCTGGAGCTGCTGGCACGTGCCCCCGTAGGTCTCAGGACAGGAGAAGAGCCCTGTGTAAGTGCCCAGGATGGTGCCAAGGCCACGGTGGCCCAGCTGAAGGGCTGCTGTCCAGCCCCGGTGGTCATCTCCTGCTGACAAGACTTCTCCGCCCCAGAGAGTGGAGCAGCCTGATTAAATAACCTCAAGTCTTGTCCAGCTGTAAAGCTGCCCAAGATTTTTAAGGGCCTGCCTTCTTCTCCACATTCCAGATGAAAATATGTCATGTACTTTTATCATTTCCAAAATCATAGGATGACATTTCTGCTGAACTACCAGAAATCTTCACCCTTCAAATATCATACAATAAAAAACAATTTCGCTGAAGACTTTACTTTGAAAAATATCAGATTTGACTTTGTAGACATCTCACAGACACAGATGTGGCCTCCTCCTCTTCTCCCCAAGAATCACAAGGTTTATCAATAGATGGGTGTTTCAGTTGCTCAGTCGTGTCCAACTCTTTTGTGGCCCCACGGACCGTAGCCCATCAGGCTCCTCTGTCCGTGAGATTTCCTGCAAGAATACTGGAGTGTGTGGCTGTTTCCTTTTCCAGGGGCTCTTCCCCACCCAGGGATCAAACCCATGTCTCTTACATCTCTGCATTGGCAGGCAGATTCCTTACCACTGCCCTGCATGGGAAGTCACCTTATTGATAGATACTAGTGTATGAAATCAGGACATAAACAAGATTTGATAAATTAAGTAGACTTAAATGTCAACAGACATGCGTTTGGGTAAACTCCAGAAGTTGGTGATGGACAGGGAGGCCTGGCGTGCTGTGGTCCATGGGGTCGCAAAGAACTGGACACGACTGAGCCCCTGAACTGAACTGTCATTGTTAGAATGAGAGTCGTGGAAATGGTTAAAATCAAACTCACCATCGATGTGCACCCCCGAAACACCTCAAGGGCACTAACGGCCTCTCAAAATCCAGTAGTGTTGTGCCCGTAAACCACGTTTTGTTTCCCTTGGAGATAAGTAATCTCTATATCTTTAGCTTCTTATTGCTTTATAGTTTCCATAGAATATTATAGGTTATAGGTGCACAATATAGTCAGTCGCAGGTTTCAAGGTTACCCTCCACTTAAGTTGTTTTGTTCGGTTACTGAGTCCTGTCCAGCTCTTTGTGACCCCATGGGCTGCAGCGTGCCAGGCTCCTCTGTCTTCCATTATCTCTTGGACTTGGCTCAAACTCGTGTCCATGGAGTCGGTGGTGACATCCAGCCGTCTCATCCTCTGTCGCCCCCTTCTCCCCCTGCCTTCAGTCTTTCCCGGCACCAGGGTCTTTTCCAATGAGCCAGCTCTTTGCATCAGATGACCAAAGGACTGGAGCTTCAGCTTCAGCATCAGTCCTTCCAGTGAATATTTATTTATAGTTGTTATAAAATATGGGCGATACGCCCTCTGTTTCACAGTATACCGGGTCTTTTATTTCACATATACTATTTTGTGTTTCTTAATCCCCTCTCGCCGCCTTGTCCCTCTTCCTCCCCCTCTCCCCACTGGTGGCCACTGCTTTGTTCTCTGTATCTGTGGGTCTATGTCTTTTTTGTCATAGTCACTGGTTTCTTTCTTTCTCTCTTTCCAGTTAAATTTTTTAGAGTATAGTTGCTTTACAATGCTGGTTTCTGCTGTACAGCAAAGGGAGTCAGCCATGCATGCGTATGTGTATACATCTGCGTATATGTGTTACATCTTCTTTATCCACCTTTCTGTTGATGGGCACTGAGCTTGCTTCCACGTCTTGGCTATGGTCTATAGCGCTGCAGTGGACACTGGGTGCACGTATCTTCTTGACTTATGACTTTCTCCAGGTGTATGCCCGAGAGTGGACTCCTGAGCCACACGGTGCTTCTAGCTTTGCCTTTTTAAGTAACGTCCATGCTGTTCTCCACAGTGGCTGCATCCATTTGTAAGAGGGCTCCCTTGTCCTCATATCCTCTCTAGTGTTTATTATTCGTAAACCTTTTGATGATGGCCATTCTGACTAGTGTGAGGTGGTACTTTATTGTAGTTTTGATTGCATTTCTCTGCTAATTAGTGATGCTGAGGATCTTTTATATGCTTCTTGGCATCTCTATCTCTTCTTTAGACGAAATTCTATTTAGGTTTTCTGCCTCTTTTTGGATGGGTTTTGTTTTGTTTGTTTGTTTTTTTTTTTTTGGATATTGAGCTGAATGAGCTGTTTGCATAGTTTGAAGACTAACCTCTTTTCTGTGAAAATATTTTCTCCTGCTCTGAGGATTATCTTTTTGTCCTGTTTATGGTTTCCTTTGCTGTGCAAGAGTTTAAATTTAATAAGGTCCCATTTGTTTATTTTTGTTTTTATTTTCATTACTCCAGGGGGTAGAGTCATGAAAAAAAAAAAAAAAAAGCTCTTGCTTTTTGACACAAAAGAGGGTTTTGCCCATGTTTTCCTCTGAGAGTTTTATAGCATCCTGCCTTACCTTTAGGGCTTTACTCCATTTGAGCTTGTTTTTATGTATGGTGTTTATTAGGGAGAGTTCTAGCCTCAGTCTTTCACACGGAGCTGTCCAGTCTTCCAGCACCACTTATGGAAGAGGCTGTCTCTTCCCCACTGTGCATTCTTGCCTCCTTGTCGTAGATTAGGTGCCTACCTGTGCACTGGTTTACCTCTGGCCTCTCTATCTTGGTCCACTGATCTATATCCCTGTTTCTGTGCCAGTACCACATTTCTTGAACACTGTAGCTTTGTAGCATAGTCTGAAGTCAGGAAGAATGATTTTTCTACCTCTGTTTCCTTGCCCCAGCCCCCACCAAGATTGCTGTGGTTCTTCATGGTCTTTTGTGTTTTCATAGAGACTGTAAAATGTTTTGTTCCAATTCTGTGAAAATTGTCCTTGGCAGCTCGATAGGAGTCACATGAAATCTGTACGTTGCTTTAGCTACTATAGTCATGTCACAGTGTTGATTCTTCTGATTCAAGAACAGAATATATCTTTCCATCTGTCTGTGTCATCTTTGATTTGTTTCATCAGCATCTTTTTATTTTTCACCCGTCTCTTATAGTTTTCTGAGTACAGGACTTTTGTCTCCTTAGACAAATTTATTTCTAAGCATTTTGTTCTTTTTGTTGCAATGGAAAATGGCATGATTTCATTCATTTCTCTTTCTGACCTTTCATTGTTAGTGTATGGAAAGGCAAGAGGTTTCTGGGTGTTAAGCTTCTATCCTGCAACTTGACCAGGTTCACTGATGAGCTCTGTTAGTCTTTTGGTGGCATCTTTTGCTGAAGCTCCAATACTTTGACCACTTGATGTGAAGAGGTGGCTCATTAGAAAAGATCCTAATGCTGGAAAAGACTGAAGGCAGGGGGAGAAGGGGGAGACAGAGGATGAGATGGTTTGATGGCATCACTGCTAAGGGACATGAGTCTGAGTGGACTCCAGGAGATGGTGAAGGACAGGGAAGCCTGGTGTGCTGCAGACCATTGGGTCACACGGAGTCAGACAACGGCGTCTCTAGGATTTTTTATCTATGGTGTTTTATCCTCTGCAAAGAGTGAAATGTTTACTTCTTTTCCAAAGTGTATTTGCTTTATTTCTTTTTCTTCTCTGACTGTCCTGTCTAGGACTTCTAAAATTATATTGAATAATAATAATGGAGAGAGTTGTCTTGTTCCTGATCTTAGAGGACTTGCTTCCATTTCACCATTGAGAATGCTGTTTGCTGTGGGTTTATTATATATGACCTTTATTATGTTGAGGTATTTTCCAGGGCTTTTGGTGGTGTTGTTTTTTTTAATCATAAACAAGTGTTTAGTTTTGTCAAAAAAATTTTTCTGCAACCACTGAGATACGGCTTTTATTCAGTTTGTTAATACGGTGTATCACATTAATTGAATTGTGTATGTTGAAGAATCCTTGCATCTTTGGGATAAAACCGACTTGATCGTGATGCATGATCTTTTAAACGTGTTGTTGGGTTCTGTCTGCTGGAGTTTTGTTGAGGGGTTTTGTGTTTTGTGTGCTGTCTTTGTCAGATTTGGATGTCAGGTTGCTGGTAGTCTCACAGAAAGGAATTGGGAGCATTCCTCCCTCTGAAAGTTTTTGGAGTCTATTCCTTTCTTATTTTTTTTTCTAGTTCATTTTATTTTTTTAGATTCCATACATATGTGATATAGTACAGTATTTGCCTTTCTCTGTCTGAATTATTTCACTTAGCATAATACCTTCTAAGTGTATCTGTGTTGCTGTAAACGGCAAATTTCATTATTTTTTATGACTGAGTAGTAGTTCATGCCTGGAAAATCCCATGGATGGAGGAGCCTGGTAGGCTGCAGTCCATGGAGTCGTGAAGAGTCGGACACGAGTGAGCGACTTCACTTTCACTTTTCACTTTCATGCATTGGAGAAGGAAATGGCAACCCACTCCAGTGTTCTTGCCTGGAGAACCCCAGGGAAGGGGGAGCCTGGTGGGCTGCCGTCTATGGGGTCGCACAGAGTTGGACAGAACTGAAGTGGCTCAGCAGCAGCAGCAGTTCATGGTGCACAAATTCCACATCTTCCTTGTCCATTCTCCTGATGGTGGACACTTAACTTGCTTCTTGGTTGCTGTAAATAATTCTGCTGGGAATGTTGGAGTGACTGTGTTGCCTCAATGTGTTTGAATTAGGTGTTTGTTTGTTTTTTCAGTAATATATCTAGGAGTGGAATTACTGGGTCATATGGCTACTTTATTTTTAGCTTTTTGAGAAATCTCCATACTGTTTTCTATAGTGGTTGCACCAATTTACAGTACCATAGCAGCATCTGAGGTTTCCCATTTCTTCACATCTTTCTCAGCGTTTATTTGCTGTCTTTCAGATGGTAACCATTCTAACAAGTGTGAGGTGATGCATCTCCCTTATGATTAGCAACGTGGAGCTTCTTTTCACTTGCTTGTTGGCCATTTGCGTTTCCTCTTTGGAAAATGTCTATTCAGTTATTTTGCCCATTTTAATTGAGTTGCTTGTTACTGAAGAATCCTTGCATCTTTGTGATAAATTTCACTTGGTCATAGTGGATGATCGTTGTAAACCGTGTTTGTTTTAAAAAGACCTGTGCACTTGCCAAGGTTTCAGGATAGTAAGGTCTGGCACATTAAAGCCCATCACTAGAGGTAGAAACACATATGTTACCATGGCAACAAGCCATGACGTACAGTTAAGCATTTTTCTGTAATAGCCAAATGGACAGTCACATAGTACAGCAGCTGGACCATTCCTGAGCAAAGCGCATTCCACAGTCGTCACTGTTGCTCTTTCGTTTTTCTCTCTTACAGCAGCCTGTGATAACTGCAGCCGAGAACGCCCTTGCAGTCTTGAGTGCTTCTGCTGAGAACTTAGGATGTAAGTATATCATGCTGCGAACACACTTCCTGGGGCTTCCCAGGTGGCACCACTGGTAAAGAACCCACCTGCCAATGCAGGAGATGCAAGAGACACAGGTTCCACCCCTGGGTCAGGAAGATCCCCTGGAGGAGGAAATGGCAACCCACTCTAGTATTCTTGCCTGGAGAATCCCAAGGACAGAGGCGCCTGGAGGGCTACAGTCCATGGGGTCGCAAAAGAGTCGGGCTCGATTGAGCAACTGAGCACACACACGTGCATCATAACTTCCTAAGCAGTGAAGATTGCTCTAAAATATCGGATGATAGACTGTGATTAAGCATTGCACTGCAAAAAAAAAAAAAAAAAAGAAGTGTATAGGAGTCCATGATCCTACCCGTAAAAATGGCCTGGACTTGAAAGATGGAGTTTTATCACTGGCCGCTTCATCGGGTTACAGAGACGATCTTCTGCTTCCACCTGGTGGCCGTGTCTGGGACGTCAGGATGAGGCTTCTTTATTCGAGCCCCAGGGTTTCTGTGGGGTTGGTTTGGACGCCTTCTCCCCCTGTGTCTAGTGCGAATAGATCTTAACTCCGAGTCAGGGTGGCCAGCTGAGCTAGCTAGGTGAGGATGGGATGGGAGACTGCTCGGAACACGGGACTACCAGTGTCTACCAGTTTCTCAGCAGATTCAGCAGCAGCCGGAGCAGTAGCGACGTCACTGGGGATCTGCCACAGCCTGGACCCAGCCCTGCTGCGTGCCTGCAGCCTCTGACAGGGGGTGCCTCTTTGTCGGGAACACCCCATGGGCCTCCTCTGCAGGCAAAGTCCAGCCTGTCCTCTGAGCCAGGCCATCTCTCCCTGCAGGGGCCTTGCTTCCTCAGCCAGAGCTCTCTTCTGCCTGAACTGTCTGAATTCCTTCTTGCCGTCGGGCTGGGCTGATGACCTGCTGATGGACGAGGGTTCCTGCAGGTTAGACGTCTCATGAGAGCAGGGCCTGCCGTGCTGTGTGATCTAACAGTCACTCATCCCAGCCCCTGCAGCCCCCACAGCAGAGGACAGACCTCATGTGGCCTCGTCAGGGGCACTGACCCTCCCCTGAGGTTGCAGAAGCCCCTGCCAGCCTTTCTCAGATCTGGGAGGTGGGGCAGATGGACATGGTGGGGCCAGCCTCCCGGTCAGGTGCTCTGTCCTGGAGAATTCGAGAGCCAGAGCCTCAAGTGGTTCTGGAAGAAGCTTCTAAGAGGGCCTCTCTCCTCAGTCTCAGCTCCTGTAGAACAGACCCCCAAGACTGCCGGGGGTCTGTTAGAAAGACGCACACACCCAGGGGAATTCAGTGAACCTGCTCACTGCCAACAGGGTGGTCAGTGCCCCCGCTGCCCAGGACTGGAGAGACCACCTACCTGCAGGGTGGAGAGACTGAATCCCCCCGCCTGCCCTGCTCTCTGGGGCGTGGCCTGAACCTGCAGGCATCACGTGCACCCCACCCCGAGGTGCGCTGCTGTGGAAAGACACAGGGCCAGTCTGTAACCTTTCTTTCAATTCTTATAAAAAAATTTCATTTCATAAGAATTTTGAGAAATGAGACAGGCTCAGCTACCTTCATAGGAATTCAGAGTCTCTGCTAGTGGGCATGTTTCTGGCACACATCTGATTTTTTCCACTGGCTACCTGTCACCTGCTGTTTGGCATCAAGCGAGGAGTCGATGGATGAGACTAAAATGTAAATTTCAGTTAGGGGTCACGTTCTGGGAGGGGGCAACCTGACCCTCCCTTTGCAGGGAGAAACAGGAATTGGCAGAAAGAAGGCCATCTCTGGGTGTCGCGGAAGGCAGAGGGTGCCCCTGTGCTAATGAGGGAACTCACCTGTCCATGCACCTGCCCAGCTGGGTGTGCAGAGTCTTCCGGGGTGGGGGCGGGGAAGAAAATAGAAGTCTGTGGGTTTCCTGGCCCAGCACCCTTGTGAGGATGAGCTCTTGGTGGGGGATGGGATGGTTGGACACTCTTTGTAGAGAAAAGAGATGTGTATAAGAGACAGGAAATAACACAGAGGGTGATTACACAGAAGAAAGCACTTACATGAGAAATTAATGTCAAAGATACTTTAATATCCTCATGTATTTGGAAATTAAATGTCCACTTTTAAAGGATGAGTGTATTTAAGAAGCTATACTTATGGGCTTCCAAGGTGTCACTGTGGTAAAGAATCTGCCTGCCAATGCGGGAGATGCAGGTCCTATCCCTGGGTTGAGATGATCGCCTGGAGGAGGAAACAGCAACCCGCTCCAGTATTCTTCCCTAGGAAATCCCATGGACAGAGGAGCCTGGTGGGCCACAGTCCATGGTACCACAAACAGTCAGACACAACTGAGCACATACAAGACCAAGAAGCTGTAACAGGGAAAATTAGAAAATATTTGTACCAGAATCTGTTGCATGCAGCTGAAACTGCTCAATGCAACTAAACACAATGCAGAATCTGGAAGAGAATTTTTTAAATTAATGAAGTTGAAATATTATAGGGGTGCATAAATTTATCATTCACTTATTAAGTATAATCTTAATGAGGACAGAGAGTGTCCACAGGAGCTTGCACAGCCATGCTGCCTTGGTTCAATAGAGATGAAGGAAAATAAATCAAGGTCAGGTGTGTCAGATGGAGACAAAGCACATGGAACAGGAAAGGTGCCCACAAGAAAACCCTGGGAAAGTCAGAGAACATCCAACCTGCACTGGGTGTTGAAGAAGTAAGTCTGCAAAGGAGTGAGCAAGACGAAAGGAGGCACAGGAAAGCTACAGGAACACAGAGGTGTGACTTTGCATGGTAAGTCACTGGGATGAGGGGACATGCTAATTCAGAGAGGGAGCTGGGGGCCAGTTTATGCTTAAACTCAGACTTTATCCTGAAGGCACTGGGAATTCATGTAAGAATTGTTAGCAGACATACTGAAATACAATTTGCTTAGAAAGAAGAGTGTATGGAGACAGGATGGATTGAAGAGATCACTAAGGGAGTATCCTTCTGGAACATCATTACTCTGGTTGATGGCCAAGATCATGCGACTGAAGAGGGTGGTGCCAGAGTCCAGCCCCGATGGATCCATGGAATTCAAGGGGGGAGACAGAGTCAGTGTCCTAGGAATTAATTGCTTAATTAACGATATGGAGAGAGATTAGAAAGAAATAGTGTAGTAGAAAAATGAGTGGAGAAAAGAGGCTGATATTCCTAGGTTTACATATAAAGCTAGTAAAGTCTCAAGACAAGAAACTTGCACCGTCTACGTTGGGCCACAGGCGCCCGCTCGAATAGCAGAGGGTGACCCTGCCTTGGGCTTCCTCTTGCATGGGTCTTAGAAGCCCAGGTAAGTAAGTAGACTCAGTGAGCCTCTGCATTCCAAGGGATCAGCCTGAAAAAGAGAGGAAGAGGGAGAAAGAAAGAGAGAGACTCGACACAGGGGAGGCCAAGCTTGTGCAAAAACCCCATAACTTTATTTTTAAAAGGTGTTTATATACCCTAAGTTTTACATGACGGAAGAGTCATGCAGGGGCAGCAGTCCTGACTCTTTCTGTACATCTTTTTGTATACAAAAGATCTCAGGTGATTTACATTATCTTGTGGCCAAGAGGCCTGTTAACACTTTATGGCTCTCTTCCATAATGAATGTTAATCTCATTTCCCCTGAAGTGTTTTTCTTTCATCTGCATCACCCTCCAAGCACTAAAGTTACATCCCTATAGAACAAAGGTGCAGTGGGTTATAACAAAGAAGGTACTTAACTCAAAGATCCATGTTGCTACTTGGTTTTTTCTATATACCAACTATATCAACAAATAAAATATATGAAAATTTGGCAGCAAGTATTGGCTCAACAATGAAGCCCTTAATCAGTCCTATTCTAATGATTCTGACTCCTCAGAAGCCCCTACAGTCCTAGGATGTTTTGAGCTTCCTGTGCCTCTGAGGTTGGAAGGCCGCAAACAATCACAAGCGCAGTTGTAAGAGTCCTGTAGGCAGGCTAGAAAGCCATCAGAGGGGTTTTTGGATTGAAACACTGGTATTATACCCAGGAGACTTACTAAAAGCTCTAAATTAACTTTTTCCAGAAAAAGGTGGGGGGGGGGGGGAGCTCCCTGTTAATGTCAGATGAGTAGGTGGAAAGCATAACACAGTAAAGCAGGCAGACTCTGGTTTTGGGGCAGATGCACGAGCAGATCCAGCGAGGCTCCCTTAAGATCCGACTCACCTTTACCAAGGGGGGGGGGGGGGGGGGGACAGCCCCTGTTAATGTTAGAAAAGGAGGCGAAAAGCACAATGCAGTAAGGCAGACAGACTCTGGTTTTGGGGCAGATGCACGAGCAGATTCAGCGAGGCTCCCTTAAGGCCGGACTCACCTTTGCCTGTCAGACCCCTTAACCTCATGACCTTTGCCAGGGGCAGGACTCCTCCTGCTGGCTCCCAGCAGGGTGGGGCAGGTGGTGGGTCTGCCCCAGCGTCTACCGGCAGGTGAGTGGGCCAGCAACTAGCTAGACAACAGGGGAAAGTGGACGAGGGACTCCGGGACAACATCTGTAAGGCTGTATACCTGAGAAGAAGCCTACCAGTCACCGAGCTAGGACATGCAGGTGAGGGGCAACCACAGTTCACCAGCTCTGCTGGGGACAGGCCGGGTGCAAATTCTCACCCATCCTCTCCCAGGCTAGACTCTTTGCGCTGAGGACCGCCAAGGGGCCTGGGCAAGCTCAAGGGCAGGGCTCAGGAGGCAGGGACAACGACCGGGAGAGAGGCGGGGACCCCAGCACAAGGCAGAGATCTGAGAAGCACCAGAGTAAGCTTCCCAGGAAGTTCTTTGCCTGTGTGACCTTCCACGACAGGTGGTGTCCTCCAGCACGCTGGCGCTGCCCTGGGACCAAACGAGGGGAAAGTGATGCCGCCCCACGTAGGGGACCTCACCATAGCACAGAACCTGGTGGGCCAGCGCTCCCCACTCCCCGCATCCCACCCCAGACGGGAAACAGGCCTCACCTCACTGATCTGAAGGCGTCTCTCTGGGGTCTTTAGTTGACGCCTGTCCAGCCTGCAGCCTCTCCTCGATGGAAGCTCTCCATTTCCGTCCTCTCCTCGGTGACCGTGACCCAAGAAGTTCCCACGCCCACCTCAAGTTCGTCCAAGGTGGCCTAGGGCAGTCCTGCAGGGCCCTGGAGAGTGTGGGGTCTCAGAGGAAGACCTGTCTGAAAACAAAGAGGACTATCATATTGCAAAATGACCTGGAGTGAGGACAAGGCCTTAATGTTTGAAAACCCAGGTGACAATGTCGTGTCCTCGTGCGGTTGTCAAAGATGCTTCCTACCCTGGAGACAGGAATGAAGGGTTTAGTCTTCCTGAAAGAAGAAAACAGCTGAAAGTTCCTGAGGTCATGAAAGTAATGTTAAAATAGGGTTTCTAGGTCCACTCGCTCGTGAGCCAGACCCCCTCTACGCCCGACACGGCCGTTTCCCGCGTACCTGCGCCCGGACCGCGCACCTGCGCCGCCCCTGCGCTGCCCGACCCTGAGGCCCGGCTGCGTCCAGACGCGGCGGCGAGACGGCGAGCATGCTCAGTCGGGTCCTGACCCGTTTCTGCGGCCGAGCAGGCGGCGGGGGTCGGGACGCTAGTCCGCGAGGCTCACAGAGGAGGGGGAGAGAGCGGCGTAGGGAGAGCCGAGCAGGGTCAGCCTGCCCTCTTGGGGCTCCAGCCCGGCGAACGGCGGCTCCCGCGGCGCCGCGATAAGTCCGCCGCGCCGGGTTTTCGCCGCAGCCCTGGGGGCGGGACCCGGGAGCTGGTGTGGGCGTGTCTGGGCGTGGCCGCCGCGGCGGGGGCGGCTCTAGAAGGGGTCCGGCGGGTCTGCAAAGAGGCTCGCTTGCAGAGCGAGGCCGGGCCGCTCAACTTCTGCAGGCGCCTTGGAAAATCTGTCTTTTCTTACTGAAAAAGCCCCGCAGTGGTCACTAGAGAAAACTTGGAAACTACAAGTAGTCTAGAGGAGCTCTAGAATCCCGAGGGCCGGCTCAGAAGCCGCCGGTTGACGTCCCGCTCCTGCGGCTCCTCGCGGCTGCACTGGGTCCCTGCAAGGGTAGGTGCGGGAGCGGTGCAGCGTCGAGAGTCCGGCGCGGGTCCCCAGCCTTGAGGGCGGGAGCCCGGACTCCCCTGGCACTGCCAAGGCCGCATGGAGCGGGCGCTGGCCGGGGACAGCCGGGCACGGAGTCCCGCCGCGGGTCCGCTAGGACCTAGGGGCCGCGCCCCACCTCCCGGCCCTGCCCCTCCCCCGAGGGCTGGCCCACCACCCCCAGCCCCGCCGGTCGCCCCGCCCCGCCGCGCTGCCGCGAAGACCCGGCGGCGCCGCGGCGCGCGCACTGGGCATGCTCCGCCCGGCCGCTCGTCTCCGCTCTGCTCTGCTCAGGGCTCCGCAGCCCGCACATCAGCTGGCGCGGGGGCAGGGACAGCCGCCGAGAGGCTGCGGGCGTCGGCACGGCGTGGCTCCCAGGCTGGCCATGGCGAGGAGCGCGCGGCAGCCGCCGGAGTGGCGAGGCAGCGTCAGGTTAGCCGGGGTAGCTGGTTGCCGGCGGGTGGGGCGCGGGCGGTGGGGAGCCTTGCGCCGCGTGGTGGCCGAGTCGCCCCGGTCGCGGCCGAGCAACTTTGGGGCGCTGAGGCTGGAGGAGCCCGTGGCTGGGGCTGCACTGTGGGAGGCGCCCGGGTCCCCGCAGTGGGCTCCAGGGTCGCAAGATGTTCCAGGATCCTAGAGCAGCGGTTTGGGGATACCGCGTCCCGGGCTCGTGTCTTAGCCCTCCCACGGCAAGGAGGACGGTTTGCACCGCGCGCAGCCGAGGAGCCGGCAGGTCTCGGAGGAAAGGGGACGTCAAGCCACGGCGGGGCCTTCGCCGATTCCGGGCTGCCCGGGTCACCGGACCTTAGTGACCGGGATGAGGGGCGTGCACTGTCCTGGGCCCCGCAGGCCCCGACTTCTGGCGGCGCATCCTGGTGCCGCAGGAAAGCAGGGAGCTATGTGCTCAGGAAGCCGCCGCCTCCGCTGGAGCTCCTGGAGTTTGTCGCATTTGACTCCCTAGCAAGTTGACATCGAATTGCTTCATGGCGTGGAATGGGAAAACGTGCTTCATCGGCTTAAAAAACAGTAATTGCAAAGCCGATTGATTTATTTTAAGCTCGACCATTAACCTGCCTTCCCATCCAAAAAAAAAAAAAAAAAAGAGCCTGTAAGAGTTATAAAAACTAGCAAAAAAGGGGGGGGGGTGTAGGTGCATTATCTGCTCACGGTGTAGAAAAGAATCTGTTGTGGTTGAATTGTCATTGTTTTTCAGAAGTCGGGCTACTGTTACCATCTTTATTGTGCGATATTTTATATATATAAGAATTTGGAAATACCGTGTGGCAGAAGTGCAGTGTTTTTTTGATGAAGTTTTCTCACTTTTGTTTCTAAATGAAACATTTTTTCTCAGTTGCTACTATGCTGAACATAGTAAAATTGTTCAGGATGAAATGGAAGATGGAAAAAAAATGTTTTCAGAAAGGAGTAAGAGCAATGTAGTTCTGCTGGGCTTGTAACCTTCATGACAAATGCAGCTTGTAGCTCCCCCCACAGTGTTTGCTGGTTCCTGAAACAATTGGCACCACTACCACCCTTATGATTCCTGGATTTCCGGAGCAAGGAAAACAATCCTTATTCCAGCCGGGAATAGTTCTACCTCTAACTGAAGTTCTAATTCTCAAGCTAGTGTCCAAAAGCACCACTTAGTGGATACAGTTGTTTTATTTATTAAGCGTGTTACAAAACATCTGCTTTGTGCTCTTTATAGATTCCAATAGACTTTTGCTTTTCATTGGGTTGGTAAGGTGAAGTCGCTTAGTCGTGTCCAACTCTTTGCAACCCCATGGACTGTAACCTACTAGGCTTCTCCGTCCATGGGATTCTCCAGGCAGGAATACTGGAGTGGATTGCCATTTCCTTCTCCAGGGGATCTTCCCAACCCAGGTATCGAACCCGGGTCTCCCGCATTGGAGGCAGACGCTTTAACCTCTGAGCCACCAGGGAAGCCCTTTCATTGGGCTGTGAATAGCTTTTAATGTTTGTTCGTGGGTGAGATGGTGCCAACTCTCAAGATGCTCTAAACCATCTCCCCATGTGGGCTGTGTGCCCTGCCTTAGGTGACTGAGATTTAATAGTTAAGAGCATTTGACTTCATAGCAAGTTGACATGGAATTGCTTGCTTCAAGGCATGGAATGGGAAAAATGGGAAAACAGGTTGCACGTGTTCAGACAACAAGAACAGCAACATGCTGACTCTGAAAATTAGATCTGCAATTCTTCATTTTAGTCAAAAAGTTTGGTTGGTGGTGTTCATTGCTCCTAAACATTTTTCTTAATGTATTTATAGAAAAATTTAGAAGTTTGAGAAAGAACCAAGTCAAATATTGAGAAAATATGCTTCCCCTTTCTGTAGACGTGCATCCAGTGCAAAATCTCCTGTGTATACAACATACATGTAAAGCTTATCTGATATGGTGGGACCTGTGTTCTCAGACTGCTTTCTAATACCAAATAGTTACTATGGTGAAGTTGCTTTTAACCCACAACACAGTAGTCAGCTGTGGTCAAGAATCATTTCTTGGAATTCAGAAGTAGTGCATGTGCCCAGTTACTAACTCATGTCCAACTCTTTGTGACCCTGTGGACTGTAGTTCACCAGGCTCCTCCTCTGTCCATGGGATTTCTCAAGCAAGAATACTGGAGTGGGTTGCCATTTCTTTCTCCTGGGGCAGAAACAGTGCAGATAATAATTCCCCAATGCACCATCTAACCAGGCATTTGGTGTGTGGCTCGCCCTTTTCTAGCCAAGCCCAGGAGGACATTTGACAGCACTTTGTGATCTATGGCAAATCACGGAAAAGTTAGAAAAGGGCTTCCCTGGTAGCTCACTGGTAAAGAATCTGCTTGCCAATGCAAAAGACACACGTTCAATCCCTGATCTGGGAGAATCACATGCGCCATGCGGCAACTGAGCCTGTGCTCCACAACTGCTGAAACCCATGTGCCCTAGAGCCTGTGCTTTGCAACACGAGAAACCTCTGCATGAGAAGCCTGTTCACTGCAACTAGAGAAAAGCTTGTGCAGCAATAAAGACCCACCACAGCCAAAAAATAAATAAATAAAATTATAAAGTTAGAAACAGCCTTAGATGCAAATGGTTGGTTTTAAGTTTGCTGAAAAACCTCCCTGGAATGGTTAAAGGATTAAAGGGCTTGGTTGATGATGTGATAAGGACCAGTGAAGAGCTGTCAGAACTAGTTTCTAAGTTATACTCAGCACAGAAGTCCTGTGTGTTTATTGGTCTTGCCTCTGCCTGGGGTCTTTACTCATTAAAACATCACATTCATTTTTCCTCCCCACCATCTTTATAGTCAAGCCCCTAAGGCTGCAGAAATGAGTAAGTCATGGTGATTCACAATCTAGTCAGAGAGACAGGCTTGAGCACAAATAAGTAAGTGCTGCCCAAGAGGCATCTGTACCAGGAATGAAGTGCAGGAAGAAGGTCCTTGGGGTGGGAGGGGAGGGGGCCTAATGATAATAGTGATAATAATAGGAATGCCTGAAGAATTGGATAGGCGTCTTCTGACAGGAAGTGGGCTCTCCAGACAGACGAACCACCACGATGGTAGTTAAGCTAAGGCCCTCACCTCCCTGCCCAAGATGTCCACTTCTGGACTTTGCAGGTGTAATTAGATGGAGGGTCTAGAGATGGAGAGGTTGTTCTGAGTTATCCAGTGGGCCCCATGTCATCACAAGCAGGCTTACAAGTGGAAGAGAGAAGCAGAATGTGTGTGTGTGTGTGCATGCTCAGTCACGTTCGACTTTTTTGTGACCCCATGGACCTGGTGGCTCAGAGGGTAAAGCATCTGCCTGCAATGCAGGAGACCCGGGTTCAATCCCTGGGTCAGGAAGATCCCCTGGAGAAGGAAATGGCACCCCACTCCAGTATTTTTGCCTGGAGAATCCCATGGACAGAGGAGCCTGGTGGGCTACAGTCCACGGGGTCGCAAAGAATTGGACACAACTGAGTGACTTCACTATGGACTGGAGCCCACCAGGCTCTTCTTTCCATGGGATTTCCCAGGCAAGAATACTGGAGTGGGTTGCCATTCCCTTCTCCAGGGACCTTCCCAACCTAGGGATCGAACCTGAGTCTCCTACATCTCCTGCATTTCAAGCAGATCCTTTACTGCTGAGCCACCAGGGAAGCCCAGTCAGTGTAGGATGCATGTGAGGAAGACTCGCAGGTCATTGCTGCCCCTGCAGATGGAAGGGCCAGGGAACGGGGAGGGAGGCGGGGGCAGGACAGCCTGTGGAAGCTGGTGAAGGTGAGGACGCGGATGTCCCTCCCCCACCCCCCTGCCCGTTTCTTGCTTAGCCCATCCTGACCCATGCGGAACTTTTCACCTGCAGAATTGAAAGATGACAGAGGTGTGTTCTAAGTCACTAGGTTTGTGACTTGGTGCCTTAGGAGGGAACCTGAGAAAGGTCATCTGACCATACACAAGGAAAGGTCTGGTGTGATGGGATGGGGAGCTGGGGCAGAGGAATTTGGATTTCATCATATTCTTGATAAATAATGGGACATCGCCTAAGGACTTTTAACAGAAGCCTGTGATAGACAAACTGCTGCCGTTTTATCTTCCTAAACCCCAGGATTCACAGGGCAGTTTGACAAAGGGTCTGTAACCTGAGGTGGTCCATGGCAGTGGGGAATCTGGAACCAGCATGTCGTATAACTCAGTTCTCCTCTTTAATCTGAAATGACCTTAGTATGCATGTGTGAAATTAACAGCTTAAGACAGGACTTCCATGGTGGTCCAGTGGCTGAGACTCCTTGCTTCCGACGTGGAGGGCCTTAGCTCCATTCTCTTGTCCAGGGAACTAGATCCCACACGTCACAGCTGAGAGTCCGCATGCTCCGACTAAAGATCTCGAGTGCAGCACAGAAGATGGCAGATGCCATGGGCTGCAGCTAAGACCCAGTGCAGCCAAAGAACTAATCTTTAAAAAGAGCTTAAGAAAACTTGCATTCACAATTCATTAGTATAGGAAGAATGGAGACAGTAAAGCCGTGCGGTGGTCACATTTGACTATTTTGTTTCTGTTCGTTGTCCTCTTTTTTTATTAAAGTATAGTTGTACACTATTATATAAATTGCAGGTATACAGTACAGTGATTCACACTTTTTTTAAGGTTGTACTTCATCTGTAGTTATTGTAAAATTTGATTGTGTTCCCGTATTTTACAGTATATCCATGTAGCTTATTTTGTTATTTAATTTTTACAGTGGTGTGTGTCTGCTTACAACAATGCAAGTCAGCCATAATGATACATATTAATACATCCACTCCCTCCTGAGCTTCCCTCCCCTCCCCGCTCCACCCCTCTAGTCCGTCACAGAGCGCCACACTGAGCTTCCTGTCACTGTCCTCCTAACAGACAGCTGCTTTGCTGAATACACACGGAGCACAGCAGATGTGAACACCGGGCGAGTCTGTGGGCAAGTCAGGGTGAGTGTGCTACCTTGAGGCGATGCCAGGTCACTGGGCCAACTCTGACCAGTGGGCAGGAGCTGTCTGTCATGTCCTGAGCTCGTAGGGACTCAACTGAGAAACTGCCACCCCCGTCAGCAGTGTTTGCTGTAGGCTCCATATTTGCTGGGGAGCAAGTGACAGTTATCATACCAAGGACTCTAACTTACGGACTTAAATGTTAAGAAATCCAGTCATTCTTTCCAGTCTCTTTTATGTACAGCCTCTTTGACATACAAGGGCTTAATATCGGTCCTGTAAAAACCTGTAGTTGGGGTAAATTTACATCTCTGTGTGTCTAGAAAACCAAATCTGAAGAAATCTACCTTAGGTGTGACAAGAGTAGCTCCAAGCTGAAACAGAACTACATGTAGAAAAATTAGTAAGGGAGAAGAGGTTTTTCCAAAAACATGGTAAAGGAAGCCCTGTGCTGACAAAATCCAACCCCAGGAGCAACACTGAGAGGATCAAAACTTAGCTTAATGAAAACACAGCTGTGAGTCTACAGTTTATCTTCCATCTGCATAACTTTGTAAGGTTTATACCTAGACTTCCTTAATTGAGTATAAAAATGCAAAACTACTATTTTACAGTTACAGGACAAGCTTAGTATAAGCTGTTCTGTCTTGAAGCTCCCCTCCCTTAGGCTCTGGGATACAGCTTTGCCATTCTCTAAGAGTTTATCTTTCCTTTCCTGGTTTCTAACCTTACTCCTCTCATCATGCTGCTGCTGCTGCTAAGTCGCTTCAGTCGTGTCCAACTCTGTGTGACCACATAGACGAGAGCCCACCAGGCTCCTCTGTCCCTGGGATTCTCCAGGCAAGAACACTGGAGTGGGTTGCCATTTCCTTCTCCAGTGCGTGAAAGTGAAAAGTGCAAAGTGAAGTCACTTAGTCCTATCTGTCTCTTCGCGACCCCATGGACTGCAGCCTACCAGGCTCCTCCACCCATGGGATTTTCCAGGCAAGAGTACTGGAGTGGGTTGCCATTGCCTTCTCCACCTCTCATCGTGAGGTTCATTGTATTCCTTCTGGGTGACCTATTTTTCTCCATGACCGCACCAATCACCCACACACCAGTGTCCCCAAATCTCTCCCTTCAGATAAGCCTGTCTCATCCATTCACTGATTCATTTCAGCAAATACTGATAACCTGAGAGCTTATAATCGAGGGAAGGACAGCTGTGCACAAAGATGATCACAGTGAGACTGTGAGGTTCCGGATGAAGCTTAGTGAGTAGAGTGTCTGCGGCTATCTGGGAAGTCCTGGTTGACTTTGAACCGAGACTTGAGGGCTGAGTAGGGGGTTCCAAGTGTGTGAGACTGTGGAAGGCAGCATGTCTAGAGGACAGGGTTGCTGAGAGAGCTCTGGAATGAGGCTATAGAGGCTGGCGGGCAGGAGTCCGAATGGAATGTGTCCTGCCTTGGACTTCAGTTTTATACTAGTGGCAGGATGAGGACCTGGAGGACATCTGAATCGGATCTCTCAGAGTTGGCCCGCTTCAGCAGCCTCTTGGTGTGTGGACTGCAGGATCCGTCAGGCAGTGCTAGTCAGGAGTTAGCACATAAACCAGGCACAGCCCTGCCTGCGACAGCCGCAGGGGCAAGGAGGGGAGAGGAGGCGGGCGCACCTGTCAGGTGTGTGACAGCTGCTTCTAGAGGGATCGTGGGCCGCTAGACTGGCCTAACCAGAGGGAACTGAAGCTCACGGGGGCGGAGCAGGAAAGCCCAGGTTAGTCAGTGTCACTCTGTCATGCCCCACTCTTCACAACCCCATGGACTGGAGCCCACCAGGCTTCTCTGTCCCTTGGAATCTCCAGGCAAGAATACTGGAGTGGATTGCCATTCCCTTCTCGGGGGATCATCACACCCGGGGATGGAACCCTGGTCTCCTGCATTGAAAGCAGACTGTTTACCATCTGAGCCACCAGGGAAGCCCTAGGGCTGTAGTCAGAACTGCATTGCTGCAGGGCACAGACTTCCTAAGCCAGGCACGGGAGGAAGAAAGAAAGGATTAATTCTCTGGTGATTTATCCAGCTTGGTTGGTCAGTTTTCATTCCACTGCCAAAGAACGCTCAAACTCCTGCACAGTTGCATTCATCTCACATGCTAGCAAAGTAATGTTCAAAATTGTCCAAGCCAGGCTTCAACAGTATGTGAACAGTGAACTTCCAGATGTTCAAGCTGGATTTAGAAAAGGCAGAGGAACCAGAGATCAAATGCCAACATCTGCTGGATCATGGAAAAAGCAAGAGAATTCCAGAAAAACATCTATTTCTGCTTTATTGACTATGCCAAAGCCTTTGACTGTGTGGATCACAATAAACTGTGGCAAATTCTGAGAGATGGGAATTTCAGACCATCTGACCTGCCTCTTGAGAAATCTGTATGCAGATCAGGAAGCAGCAGTTAGAACTGGACAGAAAACAGCAGATTGGTTCCAAATTGGGAAAGGAGTATCTCAACGCTGTATATTGTCACCCTGCTTATTTAACTTATATGCACAGTACATCATGAGAAATGCTGGACTGGATGAAGCACAAGCTGGAATCAAGATTGCTGGGAGAAATATCAATAACCTCAGATATGCAGGTGATACCACCCTTATGGCAGAAGGCGAAGAAGAACTAAAGAGCCTCTTGATGAAAGTGAAAGAGGAGAGTGCAAAAGTTGGCTTAAACCTCAACACTCAGAAAACTTAAATCATGGCATCCAGTCCCATCACTTCATGGGAAATAGATGGGGAAACACTGGGAACAGTGACAGACTTTATTTTGGGGAGCTCGAAAATCACTGCAGATGGTGACTGCAGCCATAAAGTTAAAAGATGCTTACTCCTTGGGAGAAAAGTTATGACCAACCTAGACAGCATATTAAAAAGCAGAGACATTACTTTGCCAACAAAGGTCCATCTAGTCAAAGTTATGGTTTTTCCAGTAGTTGTGTATGGATGTGAGAGTTGGACTATAAAGAAAGCTGAGAGCTGAAAAATTGATACTTTTGAACTGAAGTGTTGGAGAAGACTCTTGAGAGTCCCATGGACAGCAAGGAGATCCAACCAGTCCATCCCAAAGGAAATCAGTCCTGAATATTCATTATAAGGACTGATGCTGAAGCTGAAACTCCAATACTTTGGCCATCTGATGTGAAGTGACTCATTGGAAAAGACCCTGATGCTAGGAAAGATTGAAGGCGGGAAGAGAAGGGGAGGAGAGAGGATGAGATGGTTGGATGGCATAATGGACTAAATGGACATGAGTCTGAGTAAACTCTGGGAGTTGGTGATGGACAGGGAGGCCTGACGTACTATGGTCCATGGGATTGCAAAGATTCAGACAGGACTGAGTGACTGTACTGAACTGAACTGATTATCCAGCTTTTGGTCAGAAGTCTGGGGCTTGCCAGGGAGACTGAAAGGAAATCAGTGTGGGTAGAATTCCTAATTCTGGATTTAGAAGGTGACTCTTTCAGAAACTGGGAAAAGGAAATGCCAACCCACTCCAGTATGCTTGCCTGGAGAATGCCATGGACAGAGTCTGGCAGGCTGCAGCCCACTGGGTCGCAGAGAGTTGGACATGACTGAAACGACTGCACACTGTGCTCTGTTAGACCCTGGGCTGAAGTTGCTTCTTTGTCATCAGTGGGAAAGAGGAAGCTTGCTGGGCAGATATTTAAATAGCGGCCCAACCCTTTCCTTCCATTGAGGATTTGAGCTGGTTGATGGTTTGAAGAAGAGTGTAAGGAAATCGTTTGCTCCTTAAAAAAAGAAGAAATCAAAGAATTGGGGTCAGTACCCATTGACAGAGCTAGAGGTGTCAGACTACGGTTCCTTAAAGCAGTAAGTCTCCTGTACAAGATGAGACATGATTATTACCATGCTTGTCCCTTTACAGAGGAGCCTGCTGGGCTACAGTCCACAGGGTCACAAAGAGACATGACTGAGCAGCTAACACTAACCTGGGCTTTCCTGCCCCCACACCCCTCTCCTGCCTGCTGCTTCCATCTCTCTGGTTAAACATGTGTGGTGGACAGTCTCTCTGCCCTCAGTCCCTCTGGAAGGGGTCGTCCATCACACAGTGACAGGTGCTCCAACCATGCAGGATTGTGATGCCTCTTCTCCCTTCTGCCCACGTGGCTGCTGTGTCCAGGGCTGTGCCTGATTTACGTGTTTCTCCTCTCTGATTAGCACTTTCCCCCAACTTTCTTGAATGTGCCGAAAGCTCTGTGATATTTGTGGCAGTGGGGACTGTCCACGTCGGCCCACGGACTCCTTTGTCCACTCTAAAGGGGTAGTTAGGTATATAGGCCCTGTGCTTTCTTAAAGGTAAAGAGCCCACTTTCTGCGGCCCTCGGCAGGAGAAGGCATTGGAGTGAAGACGGCCATACAGTTTGGCTCCAAGCTTCACCCAGGTCTTCACTCTGGGTCTGCACACCCCAGGATGCCTGTGCAATGGCTTAACCTTCCAGCAGCTGTGGAGCTTTCTCGCTTCTCAGGTGCTGTTGTTAGTTTCATCCTATAGATTTCTGTTCCTGGACTGGGTGGAAGGAAGGTTTTTGTCCTTCAGGGTTTGCACAGCCCTAGATGCTGGTCTCTGAGTGAGTCTAGCTCTCTTTAGACATCCCAAAGATAACCTGGCTTTTGAAATCCATTTTAAAATGATTTTGAGGAACTTGAAATTAATTTCCAGAAAATGCTTGGATATTACTAATCCTTTGCTTTACTGGGGGCTGGGCTTTCCCCCCTGTACGTCTGACCCCAGGACTTCTGGTAGGCTTGGCCCTTCTGCCTTTGTAGCGGATCCATCTCTTCCTTTTTCTGGGTTCTGGCTATCTCGTCTTCCTCCACCAGAGTAATGGATCTCTGTCCTGAAATCCTCTTTGTCATTGCACCTAAGAAGCCCTGGAGTGCCCTGATATGCTGGCATTCTCAAGATGAGCACACACAGGAAACGCATTGCATGTTGCTGATGCTGGTTCAGTGGCTGATGGTGTCAGACTCTGTGACCCCATGGACTGCAGCTTGCCAGGATCCATGTCCTTCACTTTCTCAGGGAATTTGCTCAAACTCCTGTCAGTTGAGTTGTGATGCCATCCAACCGTCTCATCCTCTCTGTCTGCTTCTCCACTGTCAATCTATCCCAGCATCACAGTCTTTTCCAATGACTTGGCTCTTGCTGCCTGAGTCCTGCTAAAATGTACTGTGTGGAAGGTTTTTGTTTTTAATGGGTGGGCCATGCCCTCCTGGCTAAACCAAGCCATTGCTCCTGCTGGAAAACTCTCCTATCTCCTTTTCTTGCCCTTCAAGTCCCGGCCAACCCCAGTGAACATTCTGGGACCTTTCCAGCTGGCCTTTCTCTAAATTTCTGCTGTATTTACTCAGTTTAGTGCTTAATTATGTATTGCTCTGTATACAGGTATCACCAAGAATATAAGCGCCTTGAGTGTAAAGATCTGGTCTTAAGAAATTTCTTAAGCCCCAGAGCAATATGAACTAAACTGATAATATGGGGCCTCCTAAATACTTTGAGTTCCAATTAATTGAGATGACTGAGTCTTAATTGTTTTTATCACTGAGAGGAATCTAACTGCCCACCTGAGAAATCATCAAGAACACCTAGAGAGTGTGTTCAGCCTAGCAGGGCCTTCTCCCGCTAGAGCCTGGAGAGAGGCAAAGCTTCCTTCAGAGAGCGCGCTGTTGCGGTTCAGTTGCTCAGTCGTGTCTGACTCTGCAACACCAGGCTTCTGTGTCCTTCACCAACTCCCAGAGCCTGCTCACACTCATGTCCATTGAGTCGGTGATGTCATCCAACCATCTCATCCTCTGTCATCCCTTCTCCTCCTGCCTTCAATCATTCCCAGCATCAGGGTCTTTTCAAATGAGTCAGCTCTTCGCATTAGGTGGCCAAAATATTGGCGTTTCAGCTTCAACATCAGTCCTTCCAGTGAACACCCAGGGCTGATATCCTTCAGGATGGACTGGTTGGATCTCCTTGCAGTCCATGGGACTCTCAAGAGTGTTCTCCAATACCAGGGTTCGAAAGCCTCAGCTCCTCGGCACTCAGCCTTCTTTATGGTCCAATTCTCATATCCATACATGACTACTGGAGAAACCTTTGTTGGCAAAGTAATGTCTCTGCTTTTTAATATGCTGTATAGATTGGTCATAGCTTTTCTTGAAGGAAGAAAACCATATTTTAATTTCATGGCTGCAGTCACCATCTGCAGTGATTTTGGAGCCCAGAAAAATAAAGTCTGTCACTGCTTCCATTTTTTTCCCTATCTAATTGCCATGAAGTGATGGCACTGGATGCCGTGATCTTAGTTTTCTGAATGTTGAGTTTTAAACCAGCTTTTTCACTCTCCTCTTTCACCTTCATCAAGAGGCTCTGTAGTTCTTCTTCACTTCCTGCCATAAGGGTGGTGTCTGCATATCTGAGGTTATTGATGTTTCTCTGGGCAGTCTTCATTCGAGCTTGTGCCTCATCCAGACTGGCATATCACATGATGTTCTCTGCATATAAGTTAAATAAGCAAGGTGACAACATACAGCCTTGACGAACTCCTTCCCCAATCTGGAACCAGTCTGTTGTTCCATGTCTGATTCCAACTGCTGCTTCTTGACCTGCATACAGGTTTCTCAGGAGGCTGGTAAGATGGGCTGGTGTTTCCATCTCTGTAAGAATTTTTCAGTTTGTTGTAATGGAAAACACTAAATCCACATTTTCAACTTTCTTCTGGTGTTTTTGTGAAGATAATTTTCCACACTATCACACTGAAACACACTTAAACTTTAGGGAAGATTGACCTTAAGATATATGCATTGAACTCAGCTAGAAGGTTATAGTGGTTCAACCACATTTTGGAAATTATTGCTCTATATCCAAAATTTTAAAACAATAACTTAAAAAATATGAAAATATTTAAAAATCACCATTTGAAAATGGCAGTTATAGCAGTTTAGCAATTAGTGGCATTTAACCAGTTTGCCCTGGCCGTGGCATCCAACCCCCAGTCACTCTGGCCAGGTGACAGGAGCCCCAGCCAGGGTCACAGGGTCCTGTGGGGCCTCCCCTGTATGGGCAGGCAGCTTGGCCTTGGCCCTTTTGCTGTCCATGTAGACGGATCTACATGGTCCTTCCCATGTCATAGGGTCGTGGCAAGGCTCTGAGAGGTAGATCCGAGGGTGTGTCTTGTAAATCATAAATGCTGGATGAGTGTAAGGGATATTGTTTTCATGCTGTGAATAAGAATTGAATCTAGTAGAGTTGGAATTACAGGATCTCTCCTGTCTTTGTTAAGACCTGGTTCTTAGAGAGAGCCTGTTAAGAGCACTCATGTGACCACTTTATGACAGCGGGGCTGGTAAGGAGAACAAAAGCTTTCTAACTGCTCTCTGCAGTTATGAGCATATTTTCTCAAATAGATGAGATTTTATTCTGATGAAGGAGGACTCCCCAGGTGATCCAGTCCCTCTGCGGTAACTCTCAATGGCACTAATCAGACACCAGGGACACCAGAAGTGAGGGATGGTTTCGACTCTGTGAAATATAAATGCCATTTCCACAATCAGAGTCCCATAAACCTCACTCACCTCATAGGCCTGAGTCCTTGGCCCTGCCCACTTCCTGGCCTCTTTGCCCAGGGGCTCGTGCCTCTCCTGCATGGATATGTCAACGGCTGAGCTCTAGGGAAACTGCAATTTATGTTTTAAACTTAGATTTGTGGTAAAGAATGCACACGGTTACCTAGAATTCCTAAGAAACTGGTAGAGTTTGGAGGAAAGCAGGGTCTGCGTGGATGACCCGTAAGGTGTGTGTGTGTGTGTACTTGCTTGTGTATGACCTTTTGCAACCCTACCCCATGGACGCCCACCAGGCTCCTCTGTCCATGGGATTTCCCAAGCAAGAATACTGGAGTGGGTTGCCATTTTCTATTCCAGGGATCTTCCCAACCAAGGGATCGAACCCACATCTCCTGCATTGCAGATTCTTTAGCACTGAACCATTTGGGAAACCAGTAAGATAGTCTGTCTAAAGGAAGAGCTCAGAAGCAGCTGGCAATCTAGTCTTCTGTCCCACTTAATTTCCTGCAGGAAGACCTTCGTCTGCAGACTGACACCTCCCAGCTCCCTCCCTCCATAGCACAGCACACCCCTGCTTGTTGTGGTCATAGGATGGTGGGTTTGGAGAAGAAATAACCAGCCATGCACGCCAGTCAGTGGAAAAACCCCCCTCTCCCCCACCCAGTCCACATGGGGCATCACCGTTGACCGGTGGGAGGTCGTCCGTGTACAGGTAGATTGGGATGAGAAAGGGGCTTAAGTGTTTACCATGTGTGCCAGAATCTGAGAAAATCTAAATGCACAGTCGCTTCAAGCCTGAGCGTCCTATTTAGGAAGCAGATTAGGAATATCGGTCTCTGGTTTATGCAGCCTGTCAGGGGAGGAGGCTACCCCTCTACTGAGGCAGAGCATCGGCTTCGTGGGCAGGGCTCAGGATCAGAACATCCATCACGCATCACTCCAGAACGTGGGTGCCTCTGCCTGCTGTTCCAGGCAGGAAGGCAGTTCTGGCCTGTGGAGACGTCTAGGCTCCCAGATGTGCCCCAGCTCCTGCGTGGTCTCACTTTGCACAGAGGAGCTTGTTTACCAAATACATCATGAGTGTCTTGGAAATGGACTCACAGTGAAATTAACAAGGAAGGATGGCAGGTCAGCTGAAGCAATGCTGTAGATTAGCCAGTAAGAGAAAATTAATTGCTCTAGTATAAAAATTTGACTCTCCCTATTGTAGCATGCGTACATGCTGAGTCGTGTCTGACTCTGTGCTACCCCATGGACTGTTGCCCCCCAGGCTTTTCTGTCCAGGGGATTCTCCAGGCAAGAATACTGGAGTGGTTACCATTTCCTTCTCCAGGAGATCGTCCCACCCAGGGATCAAACTGACATTTGATCGAATCTCCCTGTATACACTCTCCAAAGAATAGGGAGAATGTTTTGAAAGGACATAATTTAGTTTCAGTTGTGTGTGTGTGTGTGTGTGTGTGTGTGTGTGTGTGTGTGTGTGTTTTCCTAAATAAGTGGAAGGAGAATCTGGAAAAACACGTAGTGATAGAGACAGGAAGAGAAAGTGAGAAATAGCTCAAGATGCTTCTGTACCAGCTTTAAGTCTGATACATGATCCGATCGTCGCAGGGTCAGAGGTGAGAGAAAAATGCCAACGCAGCATCCTCACCTTCTGTCTGCCTCCTGCCGTGCTTCGGGAACAGGTTTGGCAGCACAAAGGTACCTCCTCACGAGTGGTTGCATCCCATTTGTATTCAGTCTCCAGGGTTGGTTTATTCCCTGAACTGTCAGATTTCTGAGGAAGTATTTCTCTGATCAAGTAAGGATTTTCATTAATTGGGCCCCAAACTGTTTTAACCTGTTCATTTGAAATGAGAATACAAAGATGTAAAATACAGGCCAAAACATCAATAAACTCTTCTGAAATATACTCTTGTGATTAGAACAGCCCTCAGTGTCTGTCTCAGCT
>SJYC01014572.1:0-64500 GCA_006408675.1 Madoqua kirkii
AATACAGATCAGTATGAAGTTGGTTATTTTGGCTGTATTTTCTTAGACTTTCAGAATGTGTGTTTGAATGTGTCCTCCTGGCTTTTTTCACCACTAATGTTAAAAAACATACTATTTTTTTTGTCTAACAAAGCACCTCTGTTTCTGCCAGAAACTGTTCTTCCTCTGCCTAAAGGGCCTTGCCCTATTCCTTTCATAGCTAGTTACTCAGAGCTTCACCCAGATGCCCTGTCCTCATAGAGAACTGTACAGAAGAAGCCAGTCTTAATAGAAGCCCCTGCCCAGTATCTCCGATTTTTCTGGTCACAGCACTTGACACTGTCTGAAATTCTCCTGTTTGTTCATTCGCTTGTTGGTTACCTTTAGCCCATTAGAACTTAAGCTCAGTGAGAGCAGGGACACTCTCTGTCCATGACCACCGTGTTCCAGCACTTACAACAGTCGTTTGAGCAGCACCTAGTCCTCTGTGGTCATGACCCACATCAAAAACAAATCCGATGACTCTCTCCGCTTGACTTTAAGATACTTCAGAGCAGCAGTGACACCGACACTATGACATTGCCCAAGGATGGACAGGTTGACAGTGGAGCGTAGAGTGCACACTTACATGATCACTTGATTTTCAGTAGACACCAGATCAGTTAATGGGAAAAGCAAAGTCTTTTCAACAGATGACAGTAGAACAGAGTATCTTCAGGATGTGGGGTAGGGCAAAGGGTGGGGTAGGTGGGGCAGGGAGTGGGTAGGAGAAGTGCAGCTGGACCAGGAATGGCTGGATGCAGCTAACTGTGAAGGCTGCATAATGCATGTATGTTGGGTTATTACAGGAGTCTCTGTTGTGTCTAAAAATTTCCATGAAAAAGTGGAAATGAACATTGTTCAGCTGTGTCTGACTCTCTGTGACCCCATAGAGTATACAGTCCATGGAATATTTCAGGCCAGAATACTGGCGTGGGTAGCCTTTCCCTTCTCCAGCGGATGTTCCCAACCCAGGGATCGAACCCAGGTCTCCCACATTGCAGGAGGATTCTTTACCAGCTGAGCCACAAGGGAAGCCCAAGAACACTGGAGTGGGTAGCCTATCCCTTCTCCAGGGGATGTTCCCAACCCAGAAATCGAACCAGGGTCTCCTGCCTTGCAGATGGATTCTTTACCAACTGAGCTATGAGGAAAGCCACAATGAAGACCTTAGGAGATGTGGGAAACAAAGCAAGAAATGTTTGGGTATTGAACTTGGCAGTATGTCAGTTGTCAATTAAAAAATAAAGGATAAAACGAAAGTTTTTCAGCTTTATTCCCTGAAATAAGGAAGGGAGGGGGGGAAAGGGGAAAATGTTGAAAAGTTTGAGGGCTTTAGAGAACTAGAGATACACCATATGCCTAAAACAAATCTCATAGAAGCAGTTGCATTTGAGATAATTTGCAATTTAGTGGCAGCATTTTTCAATACTAACAAAGAAATAACCTAGAAAAAAATGGGCAAAGGTTTGTCTCCTAATTGATTTGGATCCATAGTATGAGATTTTGTCTACATTTAATTTTTTTTTAATTCTTTTTTTTTTTTAATTTGCTTTCCATGTGAGAATTGGTATAAATGATTTTGAAAGGTAGGTAGGGTTTTTTTTAATGTATTCAGTCTTAAGGTACTGTTGATAGTTTCATAATTAGTAGAAAGATGTAGGCCTTTAAATTGTTTTAATGCTTTATAAATGCTTTAAGAGACAAGGGAAGAATATAGGATATGAATAGCTTTTTTAAGAGCTGGGTACTTGAAATGTGTCCATGAAGCATCAGAGATAGAAAAAGAAGAGAGGAGATAGAGAAAAGATAGAGGAGATAGGAAGAGAATAAAAATTCTCATGGAGATGAGGATAATCATGGTGTTTTTATACCTTAATGTGATGCTTTTAGACTGAATTAAGTGAGCCAGCTTTCTTAGGAGAAAAGATGATTCAAATTGTAATAAATGTAATAATATTAATACTTGCATATCCGTTTTCATCTTTGATTCTTGTATGATCTAAGGGGAAAAAACTATTAGGCGTCATAAGGCAAAAATAATTATTTAACAAATAACTAGTATACATTTTATAATAGAAATTTAGCATCTGTCTTTTAGGTTGTTTTTAAAAATCCGGTAGACCTGCACCTGAATTTTTGTTTGTCCTCTTCCTAGCTGCAGAAGATCATAAGTAAACAGGATGACTTGAAGACAGCAATAACCGATGAAACGGAATGCCAGGTATTTGCAAATAAATTGAGTATTTCCAAGCAGATGTTGTTAGAGTAGCTTCTCCATCCCATTTTTTCAAATAAGGATTCCCAGATAGTGTGAAAATTACCAGTAACTTAATTTTTCTAAGTATTTTAAATAGATTTGCCATATTCACATGATCCAGAGCTCAGAAGATTCACCCAGACTATGTATGCAGGGCAGACACAGTCTGCCCCCCTCCAGTGACCCTGGTCTATGTCCCTGCTTCAGGCTCTTCTCAGCACCTGCTGCCACTTCCCCTGGGCCAACCCTGGGAGCCAAGGGCACCTAGCGGCCTGCATCTTGTGGTCTCTGCCATGGGGACAGTGCACCCTGGGCTGGAAGACAGGCCCAGCGCTTGCCTGGCTGACTCTCTGCCTGGCAGAGCATCGGTGAACTTGTCCTTGTGCCCCCCCTGTCTGAACCCAGTTACCTTTCTGGCGCTGAGCTGCAGGTGTGGGGTTGTGACCCCTGTCCTGTAGGTCTCGCTGGAGGACTCAGTGCACTTGCTCTCCTGGGTTCCCATTTAAAGCTCTGGACCACAGCCCCGTTCACCCTCCAAGCACATTTTTCTCTCTGGGTCCTAACTATCCCTCAGCTGAATGGTGCCCGAAGGTATGAAGTTGTGGGAGCTGGCCCATCCTCTGTCTCAACCCCCACGCCAGCTGCCTGCCCCTCTGCAGCCCAAGTTCTTACGAGTTCTCCCACTCCCACACAACAGTCACCTGCCTGCCACTGATTCTGGGCAGTGGGAGCAGGATTGGGGAACACCTGAATCCAGCCTGTCTTTCTCTAGCTGTTCTTTTTCAGATAATTTGTTCTAAATGTATACCCCCTTTGTTGTTTAGTTGCTGCTGATTATCTTTTTAGCTGTTCTGATTTTTTGTTTGTTTGTTTTATTGACATTGTGAAGGAGGAAGTCTCTGAACCTGCTTCTCACTGTCTTGAATGGACTCCTCGCCTGGGGACCTTGTAATTAGGAAAAGCTAGTGTTTTTCAGATTTCTAGCATCCTGCAAAAGGTTCCAGACTTCCCTGCTTTAATTCTCTCAGTCCTGCTTCATTAGAAAGTGCCCAGGGGGCACGTTTTGAAATAACTATCTTACTGCTGTAAGCTCTTGTTGGCCTGATCCAGAGTTTCTTCTCTGTGGAGACCTCCTGAGTCCTCTCAGTGTTTAGCCATGGGTGTTCGCCTCCTCTTGAGCACAGGTGATACAGCACAGTGTTACGTAGAGTGATGGATAGAAGGGTTGCATTTATTTTATGCACTTTGTTGTAGGTATTGTCCTAGGAATTGTCCAGTCTCCATTTCTGTTCTTGGTTATAATTTACTTCAAATTATTCAATCATTTTTTTATAGGAACAAACGGTGCAAGAACCTGAAATTAACACAACACTTCAGATACGTTTCTTTGGAAAAAGAGGAGAAAGGAAACTTCATTATAAAGAATTTCGAAGGTAAATGCAAATATATATGTTCATTTAGGGGAATTTTATACCTAAGAAGTAAAGAAATAACTGAATACATGTATTTATGTCCCAGAACTGCATACCATAAGACCAGATACTGTGTGTGGTTCTCTATAGTATCTCTGAGAGCAGAACCTATGAAGTGTAAACTAAAGTTACTATGTTCAAAATACATCAGTTAACCAGATAGAAATAGTTTGCGCAGGGAGGGACCAAAGGACAGAGAACAGCAAGGAAGGACACAGAGGCATGAGAACATGTGCCTGGTGCAGGAATCAGAGAAGCTGGGGCTGGTAGAAATAAAAGGAAAGGGTAGAGGTGAGGGCAAAGGCCCTGAGGCCTGGGGCTTGAGTTGCGCCCTTGAGAGAGACCCTGAAGGAGACTGTGGAAGGTGCTGGTCAGATGGGCTTACTCTGGCAGGACAGGGGTAATAGCAAAGGTTGGATCCTGTGAGAGATAAGACACAGGAGATAAAATCGTTGGGCTTGGTGATTGTTTAAAGGGAATAATTTCACTTAGAATTCTTTAAACTTTTTGAATTAGAGTTTCTGTAAGTAGTGGGCCCTATGAAATTTGTTACACCATTATGCAGTTTTTTAAAAAGATGCAGTGAACAGAGAATGCTTTAAATGCAGTTTTTCAGGAACTTGTTGTTGGATGGAGTAGGGTACCCTAAAGTTAAAATTATGGGTATACTGAGTTAGAATTCAGTAATCTTTAAAATTTAAGCCTTTAAAATTTTTCATAAGTTGTAATAACAGAAAATAGCTCCCATACATGTTTTATATATGTGTGTGTGTAATATAAACATATAATTTTTTACCTGCCCAAATTAATCCTAGAAATTCCACAAGAAGCTCTTCATGTGAGTGTGGAGCTTTTAGTTTTGTTTCTGTAGGCCTGGGATGTTTCTGCCTTTTCTGCCCTTTGTCTCAGTCTCCTCCTTACAGTCTATCTGATGAAGGATACTGTTTCATAAAGACATACAGCTTGTACGTCTCCAGGAAAGACAAGGAAGGTGATACCAAGAGACACTGTTATGGTAGCTAATTATGGTATTAGTATAGACATTAATATTCTCATTTAAAGAAACAGTATTGTATTTTGAAAAAGCAACTGATTTAGACAAACCTGAGTTCCAACACTGAATTTGACAGTTTGCTAAGTGTGATCTGATGGACAAACGTTTGGAGACCTGCAGTATATTGAAACTCGTGGGATACTGCTCAGGGTGCCCATTCTCCTGAGTGGGCACACGCTTAGTTACAGCACTAAGGTGAAACCACAAGTCCTGACGTCCATCTCGTATTCCACCATTTAGGTTTATGGAAAACTTACAGGCGGAAGTCCAAGAAATGGAGTTCCTTCAGTTCTCAAAAGGTTTGAGTTTCATGAGAAAAGAAGACTTTGCAGAGTGGCTCCTTTTTTTCACTAACACTGAAAATAAAGATGTTTATTGGAAAAATGTGAGAGAGAAGCTATCAGCAGGAGAGGTTGGTGTGCCTTTTTATAATGCTTGTGATGAAGATGAAATGATAAGTTAGACATTGATAGAATTCAGTAAAGTAGCTTCCAAATTAATCAAGACTGAGTGACTCTGTTATGTAATTATATGATGTGTGAAATGATGACTGCCAAACTAGTAATGATTAATGATTGCTAGTAATGATTAATGAACAGTGGTAAGATTTCAAGTTATTTTTTTTTAATATTTATTTTTATTTATTTATTTGGCTGTGCCAGGTCTTAGTTGCCACATATGGAATCTTTAGTTGGGGCATGTGGAATCTTTAGTTGTGGCATGTGGAACTTAGTTCCCAGACTAGGGATCAATCCCAGGCCCCCTGATTTTTTTTTTCACTTTATTGTTCCCCCTCAAAAATTTTTTGACATGGGGATGTGTTTCTATATAATTTTTTAAAGCTGTCTCTGATGAGGGAAAATATAATGAAATGCAATGAAGGTTTCATTTATAATTACAATAGGAATACAAAACAATTAGAAATATATTTAACAAGAAATATATAGAAAAACTTTAAACTTTGAATAGAAGAAATAACTCATCTAACAGTAGAGACATCCCCTGCTTTTGAATGAAACCTCTTAGTATTATAAACATGGCAGCTGTCCCTTAAATAACCCCTAAGTATAGTGTCAGGTCAGTCTGCGTGGCCTTGATTTGCTACACCAACACATCAGCCCTGGACACCCCACAGCTGACACAGGAGAGCAACCTTCTCAGTCATGCTGCTTGTCCATGGTGGGCCGGGGGTAGAACTGCCCACATCCTTGCTTGCGGACCAGACTCTCCAAGGCTCTGCCCCCAAGGAGGAGTGAACCACGTTCCAGCAAATAAATGTTTAGGCCTGGAGATGTCACACTGAGCTACTGACTGGACTGATGGCCTGAAGGCCCTAGCTAACTGAAGGGAGGCAGAGCTGTGTGGTCCTGAGTGCACAGGGCTCAGAGGAGTACCGGGTACCGTGACCACCAACCGACCTCCATAAAACAGTCTCAGATTCTTGGGAGGGAGCCAGACAAGCCACAAGTCTGTGTGACACTGCTGAGGGGGCTAAGGGACCGACAGGGAAACCTCTGCACCTTCCTTATAATTTTGCTGTGAACCCCAAACTGCTGTTAAAAAGAATTAAGTAAGAAAGCCGAGATATTAAAATACAGCACCAAACATCAGAACTAAAACAGTGTGACTGACAATGAATTTGACAGATCAGTTGAACAGAAAATAAAGTCAGAGATAGTTAGATACAAATATAGAAATTTAGTATGTGTAAACTCAGATTATAAATTGGTTGCATAAAAAAACTGTTAATAAATAGAACTGAGGTAATTCACTGGGTATCTGAGGGAGAAAATGAAGGTGACCTCTGCCTCCCTCATGACTCAGAAATAAACTTGAGGTGGATCAAAGAACTAAAGTTAAAGAGAAAACTGAGTAAATATGGAAGAAAACTTGGAAACAATCTCTGAGAGTGGGTCTACGTACTAAGTAAACCCAAAAGCCTTCTGTTGAAATTGATTAAATTACTGCATAAAATATAGAAATCTGTTGGCCTTCCTCACTCCCCTCCCCCAAATTATCAAAAGGAAAAATTAACAAAATGGAAGAATTACTGGCATCACAATAACAGACCAATTTCTTTTATTTATATAATGAGATCTTTAAAAATCAAGACCATGGAAGGGTCTGACATTCTACTGTATTTAATGTAGAAAATGGGATCTGAGATAGTAGTGTGTTAGTTACTAATGGGGCCGAGATTTTGTCTCTGCAAGTTAGCCTGTGTCACTTCCTGGGTGCCAACAGAAGACCCAAACCTGCCAGGTCAGAGCCAGAGGTTATTGTCTGTAGTATGGAGGCCACCCAGGCACCACGTCTATCCCCCAGGGCCCATGAAGTGGGTTTGCGCCACAGCCGAGGAGCCCAAATCCTTCATGAGGTACAGTAGGTGCGGTTGCCCCTGCTCTGAGGGAGACAACTGTATCTGCTCCAGGCTGTTCACTGTACAGATATCCTGGAAAGACCTTGGAGTAGAACAGTGGCTGGGCCTCTGTCTACGAGATGTGAGAAGCTTGGAAGACCCACCGAGAACTGCCCCCCAGCATGAGGTCACCTGGCAGCCCCTCAGACACCGGAACAGAGACAACAGGGACACGAGAAATCCACAAGTGCCCCATGAACATAGATGTGCAGTGTTTAATTCACTCAGGACCTTTGAGGGGAGACAGCGGGCCTGTGACACACACCCCCAGCCTTGCACTCAGGTTCACACTGTGTTCAGTCCGTACAGGCACATCCAGGGCTCTGCACTTAATCTGAGGGATCCTCCTAATCTCTAAAATCCACACATTTGTGCTCAGTTGGGTCCATCCCAGACTTCAATAGACTACATTCATAGACTTCATGATAGAAAACAGGACTTACAGTTATAGTCATTGCCAGGGTCCAGCCCTGGTGGATCCAGGGTAATTCGAAGGTGGGGATGGAGTAGGCATCCTAGAAAAAAGCTATTTAATTACAGATATAGAGAGAGATTAGAAACGGATAGTGTAGTAGGAAAATTAGTGGAGAAAAAGAGGCTGAATAACTGGTTTACGTGGAATACTAATCACCACCTAAGTAGGCCACAGGCGTCTTCCCGTTCTCCCAAAGGAGAGGAGGCACTGAGGCCTCCCCAGTCCAATCTCAGAAGCCCAGGCAGAATTAGCAGGCTTGGTGAGTACCCACATTTCAGATGGGAATTCAGTCAGGAAAGTAGGGAGCAAGAAAGAAACAACACGGGAGAATCAGTCTTTCCAGAAACTGATCCGATTTCTTTATTTTTCAGGTTTGTTTTTATACCTTTTGTTATACATAGGGATGAATACAGAGTCACGTGGGGGTCAGCAGACCTGACCCTTATCACAATCAGGTGCTTCATATAAAATTATACAAAGGTCTTAGGGGGTTTTACATCATCTTCTGGCCATGAGGTCTGCTGACATTTTATGGCCCTTTCTGATACTGGTCAGTTAACCAGAAAACTTATTTTTCCAGGGGTGATTTTTTCTTAAATCAGGAACCACCCTGCATTCCTATAGAGTAAGGGTGTAGTGAGTTACAGTCAAGAAAGGAATTTACTTAACATAAGGTTTAACATGATTAATCTTAAAGGTTAATACTTATTTCTCCTATATGCTAGTTATATTCATTATAAGGGCAGGGAATATGGAGATTTAGCAGCAAACATCAGCCCAACAAACGAAAACCCTTCACAAATGTTCCCTTTTCGACCTATTTAGTCTTAAGACAGTGACAAAGTTACATTTTTGCATAGCAAGGACACAGTGATTTATAACAAAGTACAGTGGTCTATAACAAAAGAGAGAATTCATTAATTCAAAGTCTAGTATTGCTAACATCAAAAAC
Source organism: Madoqua kirkii (assembly GCA_006408675.1). NCBI lineage: Eukaryota > Metazoa > Chordata > Mammalia > Artiodactyla > Bovidae > Madoqua > Madoqua kirkii. The sequence goes on from SJYC01014572.1 coordinate 8,651, forward strand.
TACTATATTTCCTTTTATATATTCTAAATACATTGATTAATGTATTCCCAGCTGCCTAAGGATATGGAGGCCTGGCAGCAATCATTAACTCATCAATGAGAAAAGCCCTATGCTAATACTCCAAACTCTCTGTGCTGTTTATGGTTGAGAGGTTGTCACACAAGCTAGTCTATCAGCAGAGAGGTTTGACCTGAGACACCCTTGTCACACCCAGGGCAGGGAATTAGCAGTAATTATTGGCAGACAAATGAAAAAACTCTTCACCAATATAATTCCTAATCAACCCACTAATACTATACTAATAATCTTCTAACTTCTCAAAAGAGTCTGTATTTAGAAAGTTTTAAAGCATCTCAAGCCTCTCACAATTGAGGGGTTGTAAACAATCACATGTGGCCGGATGAACCTATACAGGCAAGCTAGATAACCTTCAGAGTTGGTAAGTTGAAACACTCTTGTCACGCCCAGGAATTTTTATAACTTGGAGCTGCAAGTTATCTCCTCCAAGAGAAATGGTTATGGGGGAAAGCTCCCCATAAAGTACTCTGATTTTGGGAGTAGATGCTCAGGAATGGGGGTTTCCTGAGGCTTGATCACGCCTTTGTGTATGCCAAGCTTCCTTCCTCATGACCTTTGCCATGGGCGGAGTTCCTCACTCTGGCCCCCTGCCAGTCATAACGTTGTTGAATAAATTTACAAAGTTGTAATAAAAACTTACTTTGTTCTTTTAGAACATTAGTTTGGAAGAGTTCAAGTCATTTTGTCATTTTGCAACCCACTTGGAAGACTTCACTATTGCCATGCAGATGTTTAGTTTAGCTCATCGTCCTGTCAGACTAGGTAAGATATGTGAGTCACTGAATTTTTACTATCTATGAATACTGTCACGCTGTTCTTTAACTGATTGATACCAGTCCAGGGACCACTTACCAGAAAAACAATTGATTGGCCTTTCAGTTAATCCAGTGTGGTTATTCTAGATTTACAACCGTTTGCCAAACAATTTATTAACAATTAATTTTGCTTTTACTTTCTTATTTTTCTCCCTGAGAAGAAGAAACTATTTAAATGTATATTCAAAATATTGATTAGATTAAAATAGCCTGCTGATGTTTCTCAGCCAGATTTATTATTTGAACACATTCTTCTGAGTATTTGTGTTGTTTTACTTCCCAAATGATAAATATATAGAGTTGTTTTTACTTCTCAAAGAATAAAAATTTAGACTATTTTATGTGGTTGATGAGTTTTTATATTTTTTCCCTTCAGCGGAGTTCAAGAGAGCAGTCAAAGTAGCAACAGGACAGGAGCTGTCCAACAATATTCTGGACACCGTCTTCAAGATCTTTGATTTAGATGGTGATGAGTGTCTGAGTCATGAAGAGTTTCTTGGGGTGTTAAAAAACAGGATGCATCGAGGTTTATGGGTAACAGATTTTGAGTGTAAATTGCATGTTTATATGTAGTTAAATGAATGGAACTAAACCTAGAATTTGATTTAATGTAGTTTAAATGGAGTTTTCAACATTTTAAAAGAGATTATAAGCAGTAATTACAACAAAAGTATCTCCTACAGATGGATCCACCATTTTTGTTTTCTTTTTTTAAAACATCTGAATCAGGAACCACGATTTGGAAGTTGTAGTTAGATACCCAAGACCCAAGCTCTAGCCCTATCATGTATTAGCTATCAGATCTTGCAAAGCTACATAATTTTTCTGACCCTCAGTTTCCTCATCTGTACAACAAGGAACCAATACAATCTATTGGAGAGAATTATTATGATACTTAATGTAGTGACTGAAACACTTGAAGTAAATGTTCACTATTAACGTGGTTCACTCAGATTCACATATTAGTCTATAACTGAGAGACAGATCAAACTTAGAATTTTGTTTAGATTTGAATCTGCTAGAAACACTCGTGAAAGCAGGTTGAAACATCGGCAAGTTGAAGACAAGGGTCCAAGGGGTAAGTAGGAATTTAGTCCAGAGGAGGCAGCAGTGAGAACACGAGAGACTGTGGTGAACTCACATCAACAGTGCTGTTCATTTACAACTGAGAAGAGCATACTGATCTTCCTGCTATAAACACTATTTATAGAAAATAAACAGATATGATTTCTACTAGTGATTTACAGACAGCACCTCATAGTTAATAATCATACTCGGAGAAATTAAACCAGCCTTTCCAATTAACTTGTAACATACCCCGTGGCCTCTTCGCCATTTCTCAAAAACATACTGAAGAGAAGAGCTTCAAGTCAGTGAGCAGAAAAGGCCATAAATATAACCTGAAACCAACTGCCGCTTCCAGTGGTGGGTCTCCAGCAGTGCTGCGCTCTGTGGGCACAAGGAGCCAAGTGTTTTCTAACCTTTGCTTTCTCATTTAACTGAGATAAATAGTAACCACAAAGTACTTGTGTGAGTTATTTCTTCCTAAGGCTTCTCATTAAGTATATGGTGATTTCAGTTTCTTTTTTAATTTTAGCCAAGGTTAGGTTTATTGTTCTTATTCCACGTAGCTAAGTAAGTTCACCAGAAAAACAGAAACATTATAAAGTATTGTGAAAAGAAAACAATATGAAATGATTTCATTTTAAAACCAACATATTAAAGTCACTAGTCTTTGTTCCCTTCTTGGGGAGGAAACTCCATTCTGTGGTCCCCCTGAGGCCACCCTTGCCTCACTTCACATCTCACCTTTTCCCTTTGGCTTTCACCTGTGCTGCAGGCACTTTTTGTGTCATCACTTCCAGGCCTTTCTGGAGGTGGGTGGGGAACAGGCACCACAAGTACATGGAGACGACAGGGCTGAAGGTTACAGACACTGACCGAGTTTTCATTTTGGTTGACAGGTGCCGCAGCATCTCGGCATACAAGAATACTGGAAATGTGTGAAGAAAGAAAGCATTAAAGGAGTGAAAGAAGTCTGGAAACAAGCAGGAAAAGATCTTTAATAGAAAAAAGAGAGTGTGGGAATTCTGTCGCTCTGAGCAATCAGAATCGGGCATTTCTTAGAATGCTAGATGTTTATCCTCCTAAGTCTTCACTGATTTCATTTGTAATATAAAGATGCCTTGTATTGCTTTCTGATTCAGTCATTTCTTAGTAAGATTTCATTGCAGAACTTTGTAAAAAGAAAAAAGTATTCTTTAACAAAAAGAGACGTTGGCATCTGTCAGAAGGCCTAGGATTAAAGGCTTTGACTTTGGTAAGATGGACAGCCTGGTCATGCAGTGTCTAAACTGACTCAAGGTCAGATCAACCTGCAAGCCCCAAAGCTCCCGGAGGTAGATTAAGTGACAGCATTTCAGGTTTCCTACCTGTCCCTTATGTCTCGGACTTGTATATTTTATTTCAAATGAGCTGTAAATTAGTTGTCTTCAAAGTAATATGTAAATTTCAGTATTCCACCTGGAAACTATTAAGTATTTATAAAGATAAAAAAAATTACTGAGGTGCATTTTTGTTGATTGGTCGGTCAGTCACCAAGTTGTGTCTGACTCTTTGCAACCCCGTGGACTGTAGCCCACCAGGCTCCTCTGTCCATGGGATTCTCCAGGCAGGAATACCAGGGTTGGCTGGTATTTCCTTCTGTGAATCAGGAGATCTTCCCAACCCAGGGATCGAGGCTGCATCTCTTAGGTCTCCTGGCAGGAGGGTTCTTTACCACTGCCGCCACCTTCAGCCCCATTTTGTTTTATATGTGGTTTGGTTTTTTTTAATGTAAATACTTTTAAATGTAAATACTCCTAAGCCAAAGGTTATTTCCCACTGAAGTGTAATGGTTATGTGGATTTTTAAAGAAATTTCCCAGCTCTTCCTGAGGAGGTACACAGCAAACAGCAAAGTCAGGGTTTGATGTGAAGAGGAGACAGGAGACAAAGGCACCCCAGGGTAGACGAGGGGTCAGCTGTGTAAGGGAAACCTCTTGTCCTCAGAAGGTGGAGCAGACTGACACCAGTCCGTCCCCCTGCCTACAGAACGTTGGGTCCAGATGAGCTGCAGGGGAACTCCCCAGCTGCTTTAAATTAAAAGCACTGCAGCGTGGATGCTCCACAAGATGGCACTCTTGCTTTTCCAAAATACTTTATCTTCCTTACACACCAAGCATGATCTTTAACAGAAAAAAACAAATACCCAGAAAATCACAGAACATTTCAAAAATGACTGACTTGTTGAAGGAGCAAGGTAGGAGGCTCTGTGCAGACATACCTTAGTTAAACATTTAGCAGCTCCTAGGGAAATGAACACAGGTGCTACCATGTAACTGTCACTTGCAGCCTGTGGTTGTGTCCAGTGATGAAGGAAGTTAATTTGCAGAATCTCCAGGTAACATGTAGTTGGGTGGGTTATGTCCTCAAAAGCATCAGGACCAAACCTTGGCCGAGCCTGCGCTGTCCCATGCCCTCTCCCAGGCACTGATGGTCCTGTGGGTGAGCTTGCTTTCTTAGAGGATGAAATGGGAGCAGATACTTTGCTTATGTTGTTGCTTTGCTTATGTTGATATTTTGTTTATGATATCTGGATTTACATATATTTAGACATTCAGGCTTCCCTGGTGGCTCAGAGGTTAAAGCATCTGCCTCCAGTGTGGGAGACCCAGGTTCAATACCTGGGTTGGGAAGATCCCCTGGAGAAGGAAATGGCAATCCACTCCAGTATTCTTGCCTGGAGAATCCCACGGACGGAGAAGCCTAGTAGGTTACAGTCCACGGGGTCGCAGAGTCGGACACGACTGAGCGACTTCACCTTATCACCAGACATTCAGTCTTGGGAGAAATGATGTTCATAAATAATCTATGGCTTATAGAATATCATATAAGCTCTCCCCAATGACAACATTTTTCAATCCAGACATAGTTGAAGGAATTTTCATTGCAGCATCAGTCATTTCAAATCATGCATATCTGGAAGTAGCTTGAACATGTACACCACTGAAGTGGACTTACCCTCATGAATGCACTTGATTAATTTTGCTAGTTGCTAAGCTGTTACCTCTGTTCCAATTCCCCACCACCCACACACACACCATTGTGATGCTGGTCCTGCCAGCGTCCTCAGACCCCAGCCAGCAGTGTGGCAGCCCTTGGTACCAATCTTGTGCTGTTCTGGCTGTTGTGAACGTTCTCATGTTCCCAGAACCAACTCCTTGAGTCCTCCTACAGAGCCAGCACTGCTGGCCAGTGCCCCTCTGTGGGCAGCCCAGGCCTTTCCTTCAAGCTTCTGGACCCTAACACCCTGCCCCTCTTCTCTGTGTACCCCTGCCTCAGGGAGGGAACTCTTTCTGCAAGTGCTTTGCTCTGTGGGACCTCAGTTCCTGTGGCTGTTCAACTCTAACACCTGTTTATGTGTGTCCTTGTATTATATTTTCTCTCTTGATATATTTAAAGTGGCTCCTGACTGATAAAATGACCATATGCTAGGAACTATAGACACAAAACACAAACTTACATAATATTCACACGATTATTTACACACAGGATATAAGTTCATGTATACATACAAGTATGTATTACATATTTTTACATATACTACATTTATACCTGTCCATAAACCTATGTGTATAAAATGTCATCTAACCCTCCCACCATGAGAGACAGAAGAAACTTGAGTCTCAGAGAACTTAGAGAAGTCCCACAGTATTACTCTGCTAACAAGTAAGGAAGCTGGGGCTGTAGTCCACAATCACTGACACCACAACCCATCTTTTTCCCACTCTGCCCAAGTCAGTCTATCCTTCCTAGTGTTTCACGGTTCAATCCCTAGGCTGGTCTGCACATGTTTCCTCATGTCATAATCTTTAAGTACTCTAATAACGTTAAGACTGTCACGGCTGTATATAGCAGTCTGCTATACCAGAGTTAGAAGTTTGAGAAAACGGGAAAACATGCGTGCATGCTCAGTCACTTCAGCCATGTCTGACTGACTCTGCGACCCCAAGGACTATATCCTGCCAGGCTCTGTCCATGGGATTTCTCAGGCAAGAATACTAGAGAGGGTTACCATACCTTCCTCCATTGGATCTTCCCCACCCAAGGATAGAACCTTTGTCTCCATGGACACCACTAATTCCAGGTTACTTGCCATTCAAATAATCAGTCAATATGATTCAGTGCCTCTTCTGTGCCTGCTATGTGCTGGGCTCACTTGGAAGCAAAAGAAACCTAGTCCTGCCTTCAGAAAGTGTATAGTTGAATGCGGGGCTCCTTGGCACAAGGCCTTTGTGTCCCCCACCCCTTTGATTATTCCTGTAATCAAGGAGCCTTCATTCGCCTTCCATGCCCTTTCCTGAGTTCCAAGGGGCAGACTCAAGCAGTTGTTCATTAGGGAAGGGAGGGGATGCAGAGACCCGGCAGAAACAGTCAAGAGCAGCCTTGAGGCAAGGTCCTATTTCCCCATCAACAGATAACATACAACAGCATCTTTGAGCTATTCTGCAGCTACTGAACCCACTCCAGTGTTCTTGCCTGGAGAATCTTAGGGACGGGGAGCCCGGTGGGCTGCCATCTATGAGGTCGCACAGAGTCGGACACGACAACACGACTGAAGCGACTTAGCAGCAACAGCAGCTACTGAAACACTCCAGGTGGGAGAAGTTAACAATTAACCATGGTATCTGCTCACATAGACCCTAGACCATCTGGACTTGAAGGCTGATCCATCAGAAGACAGTCCACAAGCTGATGATGCCCTCTTTGAAAAACTGCCATAAGACCTCTATCTTCTCCAAGTTGGGACATATGGTTTCAAGGGCACAAGTCTGTTGTGGCCCTCTTTGCTTGGCAAAGCAATAAAGCCCTTCTTTTCTACTTCATCCAAAACTATTAGATTCCATTTGGCACTAGTATACAGAGAGGCTGAGCTTTCGCCATCAGCAGAATGGGGAAACTGTCCTACAGAGGAGAGGCCCTGAGTGTATTACATGGGGGTTTAACATAGGTTTCATGACCTCCAGGGCAGTCTCAAATACTGACCTCACATACACACTCTTAAGAGTTTGACATGTGCCCCTCTCCTGCCAGGAATGGTGTGTCCAGTCTGCCTTTGTTTAGCAGAAACTTGTCAGTTCTCAATCCAAAGCATTCAGAGAGAGATCACAGCCATGGAGACTGTATAGCTGTGTAATTTTTTCCTAAAAACCTGCTCTTTTCTGGTGGGGAGTCAATCAGTGTTCCCAGTGACAGCAGCCAAAGCCCAGGCTTTCCCAGTTTAAATACAATCAGTAACATGTTCTTGGACTGATCCTAGAACCAGTGGCCAGGACACTTTCTGGGGACAGCTTCCAGCTGTCTAAACGCAGATCTAACCAAACCAGAAACTCCTGCAGTCATCAGAGTCAGGACTCTGTCATCCCACCTTGACAGCTAAACCTCTGAACTCCCTTCTTGGCTACATCTCATTAGTCAACAAACAGATCATTAGTCAACTATGCAGCAAAGAAACGGCCTGGTGCAGCCAAGGTCCACTGATAGATGCTCCAATTAGTGGGAGAAACTTCAGAGAAGCAGGATATTTGCATAGCCTCAAAGGACCTCCCCCAGGAGACTTACTAAACTACTGTAATGGTTTGCACAGATGTATCTGATTTTCTCAGTTCAGTTCAGTTGCTCAGTCGTGTCCGACTCTGCGACCCCATGAATCACAGCACGCCAAGCCTCCTTGTCCATCACCAACTCCCGGAGTTCACTCAGACTCACGTCCATCAAGTCCATGATGCCATCCAGCCATCTCATCCTCTTGTCCCCTTCTGCTCCTGCCCCCAATCTCTCCCAGCATCAAAGTCCTTTCCAATGAGTCAACTCTTGGCACGAGGTGGCCAAAGTACTGGAGCTTCAGCTTTAGTATTATTCCTCCCAAAGAAATCCCAAGGCTGATCTTCAGAATAGACTGGTTGGATCTCCTTGCAGTCCAAGGGACTCTCAAGAGTCTTCTCCAACACCACAGTTCAAAAGCATCAATTCTTTGGCGCTCAGCTTTCTTCACAGTCCAACTTTTCTCAGGTTTCCTCCAACCCCAGGATAGAGGCAAACAGAATACCAGAAAGAACAAAAGCTGCACGTGGGCCAAGAGGTTGTCTCTGTTCCTCAGGCTCAGGACAGAGCCTGACACAGAGAGTGAATAAAGGAAGGAACTAACTGCAGATGGATTATGGAAGGCCATGCCCAAGCGTGGAGGGGAGGGGAGGGGAGAGCAGACAGAAAGCAGGAGGGACAATGCAGGCCCAGGACTCACCAGCCATGGTGAACCCACAGGACAATGAACCAAGAAAGTGGGCCTCGAGCCACAGATGAGGGCTCTGTTACCTGAAACAGCTCCCAGCCCCTCTGCTTACCTGCCCTCTCACATCCACCTGATAACCATCATTCTACCCTGTCTCTACAAATCTGATTACTATGCACACTTCTTAGAAGTGTAGTTGTACAGTACAGTTGACCCTCCAACAACAGCTGTGAATTGCACATGGCCACTTATATGTGGATATCTGTCAGCTGTAAATCTTACAGTACTACAGTCCATGGTTGGTTGAATCCTCAGATGCAGAGGACCCTTGGATATGAAGTCAATGCTTATTTACTCAACCGTATCCAACTCTGTGACCCGGTGGACTATAACTCTCCAGGCTCCTCTGTCCATGGGATTTTCCAGGCAAGAATACTGGAGTGGCTTGCCAGTTTCTCCTCCAGATTTTCCTGACCCAGAGATAGTCTCATCTTGTGTCTCCTGCACTGCCCGCAGATGCTTTACCACTGAGCCACTGGGGAAGCCCTGGATATGAATGGATGACTAACTTACATATGGATTAACCCTCTTAACTGTTTTTGTCTTTTATGATTGGCTTATTTTACTTAGTGTCTTTAAGATTCATCCATGTTGTAAACTGTGACAAGATTTCCTTCCTTCTTAAGGCTGAATAGTATTCCACTGTATATACATATCACATTATGCTTATCCATTATCTGACAATGGACACGTGGATTGCTTCCTTTTGACAGTTGGGAATAATGCTGCAGTAAACATGGATGGAGAAGGAAATGGCAACCCACTCCAGTATTGTTTCCTGGAGAATCCCAGGGACGGGGGAGCCTGGTGGGCTGCCGTCTATGGGGTCGCACAGAGTCGGACATGACTGAAGCAACTTAGCAGCAAACATGGACGTACAAATACCTGTGGGAGTTCCTGCTTTCATTCCTTTTGGAATGAAATGTACCAGAAGTAGAATTGCTGGATCATGTGATAATGCTATGGTTAATTTGCGGGGGGAACTGCCGTAATTTTCTACAGCAGTCATACCATTCTATATTCCTACCAGCAACACATGAGTTCCCAGTTTCTCCATATCCTCAACACTTGTTATTTTCTGCTTTGTGGTTGTTCTTATTTTGTAGTAGCCATCCTAATGGGGGTGATGTGTTCTCATTTTACTTTTGACTTGCATTTCCTGGTGGCTCAGATTGTAAAGAATCTGCCTGCAATGTGGGAGACCTGGTTTTCAGTCTCTGGGTTGGGAAGATTCCCTGGAGAAGGGAATGACAATCCACTCCAGTATTCCTGCCTGGAGAATCCCATGGACAGAGGAGCCTGGCAGGCTACAGTCCACAGGATCACAAAGAGTCAGACACGACTGAGCAACTCAACACTTTCACTGCACTTTAATCAGTGAGGTTGAGCATCTTTTCATGTGGTTATTGGTTATTTGCATGTTTTTTGGGGGAAATGTCTATTTAAATCTTTTGCCCATTTTTAAACAGAGTTGTTGGGTGGTGGTGGTGTTGGGCTGTAGGGGTTCTTTACACTTTCAGCATAGCAATCCCTTATATATATATGATACGTAAATCTTTCTCCTATTCCACCATTTGCCTTTCACTTTGCCTGTAAATGACCATTTCTCTGGCTATAAAATTGAAGGATATTACTTTCTATCAGCACTGAAAATACTACTTTGTTGTCTTTGGGGATCTGTTATTGGTAAGAGGTAGTCACAGAGAGTTGGATCATAAAAAAGCTGAGCACCAAAGAACTGATGTTTTTTAACGATGCTGTTGGAGAAGACTCTTGAGAGTCCCTTGGATGCAAGGAGACCCAACCAGTCTATCTTAAAGGAAATCAGTCCTGTATATTCACTAGAAGGACTGATGCTGAAGCACCAATACTTTGGCCACCCAATGGGAAGAACTGACTCATTGAAAAAGACCCTGATGCTGGAAAAGGTTGAAGGCGGGAGAAAGGGATGAAATGGTTGGATGGCATCACTGACTTGAGCAAGCTCAAGATTTACAGCTGACAGATATCCACATATAAGTGGCCATGTGCAATTCACAGCTGTTGTTGGAGGGTCAACTGTACTGTACAACTACACTTCTAAGAAGTGTGCATAGTAATCAGATTTGTAGAGACAGGGTAGAATGATGGTTATCAGGTGGATGTGAGAGGGCAGGTAAGCAGAGGGGCTGGGAGCTGTTTCAAGTTAGAGCAAGCTCTGGGAGTTGGTGATGGACAGAGAGGCCTGGAGAGCTACAGTCCACAGGGTCACAGAGTCCGCAGGACAGAGCGAGTGAACTGAGAGGAAGTCAGCTGCCAGTCTTAGTGTTCCTTTGGTAATTTGATTTCTATCTCTGGAATCTGAAAAATCCTAGATTTTTCTCTTTATTCTAAATATTTGATAGTTTCACTACTCTATGTCTAGGTTTCAAGGACTTAAGTCTTTCTTCAATTCTTCAACCCAGGAAGGACCCTGAGTCAGAGTGACTGGCCAAAAACTAATGCAAGAACTAATCCCATCACCATAAGACCTGAGACTGCAAGCCAGTGGCAGAACAGTCCTCCTGGGTTCCCCTACCCTCCTATTCCCCTCCAATAAAGCCTCTTGCTTTGTAAGCATGTGTCTTTCTTCGACAATTCAATTCCCAGTGTTAGACAAGAGCCCACTTTCAGGCCCTGGAAAGGGTCCTCCTTCCTACAATTTATGAGTTTGTGGTTTTTTTCTTCTTCAATCTTTCACATTTACAGCTCCATGGCTTCCATAAACTCCTCTAATGGTTCACAGCTGCCTTGAGCTGCCCTTATTCTTCCCCAGCCTCAGCTCAGAACCAGAATCCAAAATGGCGTTTTTTGGAGTTGCTAGCCAGCAAAAGCAAAGCGGCGGGTCGGGGAGAACCTCTGTGGATGCGGTCCTCAGGCAGCTGGCCCTGATCCAGGATGGGAAGCAGCCCGTAGTCCACCAGCTGGTGGACGATCTCCAGGGAAAGGGGAATCACAAGTTGGGGTACCGAGGAGTCATCTTGGCTGGGACATGATCTGGCCGCTATGAGTCTCAGGGCAAACAGGCGTTATCCATCTGCTTGAACCGCTAAAGAGAGGGCTGCGTTATCAGGGAGTAAAGAATGTCCACACCTTAGGTGGGGACGAGTACCTCCCCTCCCTCGGCGATAAGACCCATCCCCGGGCCAAGGTTATGCCAACTCACTTCAGGATCTTGTCTCCTCCGAAACCTGCAGTGATACTTGTAGGCGCGTCTATGCCCAGTTATTGTAATAATCGCCAGTTATAAACAAGAAATTTCAGAGCCTTCGGGCGGTGAGGGGGGGGGCTATCCCCGGGTTCACAACTCAACCTTAAACTCGGGTTTCAAATCAGATTGACTACACGGGGCCACCCTAAATCACACGCACCTATGATTTCCGCCTGAACTACAAGCAAATTACTTCAAAGCGCGGGGGTCCCGAATCGAGACATACGCGTGAATCCTCGAGGCCGCAGCGAGAATGCTCTCGCCCGCTCCCGTCCAGCTTGCCGCCGGGAAGCGCCTCGAGCGCCTTCCACTCACTTCCGCCGACGTTGCCCCGCCCCTTCCGCCGCCCGCCCGACAGACCACGCCCCGGCGGCGGGCGCGGACGCAATGCGGGGCGGGGCGGGGCCGTGCGCGACGCAGCGCGGGGCGGGGTCGCGGCGGAGGCGGGGGCGGGGCGCGGAGCGGAGCCGGGCGGCGAGCCGCCGGGAGCGCCCGAGTAGCCACAGCCGCCAACGCCGTCGGGGCCCTGGCGCGCCCCGCCAGCCCGGGCCGGTGGGTGCCACGGCCGCCCGCGGAACATGGCGCCCTGTACGCTCTGGCGCTGCTGCCAGCGCACCGTGGGCTGGGTGCCTGTGCTGTTCATCACCTTCGTTGTCGTGTGGTCCTACTACGCGTACGTGGTGGAGCTGTGCGTGTGTGAGTACCGAGCGGGCAGCCTTCGGCCTCTCCTCAGCTTCCCCGGGCGCGGCCTGGGCGCGCCCGCGTGTGCGTCCGCCCGAGCCCGGCCGCGGGGCCCACTTCGGCCCGGGGGTCTCGGGACAGTGTCCATCTTCTGAGGTGGAGGGAGCGGCGCCCCTGGCCCGGCCTCTCTCCCCAGCTGTTCGCGGAGTTGCCGTGCCCTCCGCCGGGTTTCCGAGGGCTCTTCTCGCCCGGGCCCTGGGCGCGGGCGGAGCCGCCGCGGGTACAGACCCGAGATCATGGCTCAGCCGCCGGCAGCTCCTGCCGCTCCTTCCCGGAAACTCGGGGCCGGCGGCGTCGTGCTGCTGGCGACCCCGGTCCCGAGGTCCCCCAGAATACCCACTCGGTCGCGAGCGCACAGCTGCCTGAGGGCCCTCGGGGTGCACTTCGAGGGGAGCCCTGGCACCGGGCTGGGTGCTGGCGGCGAGAACGGGGGGACGCCGCGACACCCGCGGCGTCCTCCGCCCCGAAGCGCAGATGCGGACCCGCGCGAGTGAGCTCTCATGAAATAAGTGGGTTAAAACAGCATTCCTACGAGGGAGAGACCGCTTTGGCTCAGAAGGTTTGAAGGAAGGGTTTGAAACAAACATGTCCACTTTGAAGAAAGTTGTTTTGTACCTGTGAAACATTTAATTCCTGCAAGTAGATCCAGAATAAATTAGTTGTGAAATACATATCAAACAGTAGTGGAGTTCGTCTGTTGAATGTGATTTGTTTAGTTTTGTCCTTTTGGATACCAAAATGTTTGCCGTAAAGGATGTTCGAATCCATTATAAAACTGACTAGCTTTAGGTATTTCTTAAAGCTACTGCTTCCAGAAAGTGATCATGATCACAGGATTCTCATCAGCTTGTGGTGAGACTTTCCCTCACTCAGTGCTCTGAGGTAGGCATTTATTTATTCCAAAAGTTGGACCACTCTTACTCAGTTCTGTCAGAAGATAATTCCCTCCCTCTCCCCATTCCATAGGGATTTTGAAGTGAAGGTTGTGATGTGTTTATGTTGAAATTGCACATTTAACCTATAGTTATCAAAAATATCAAAAGGTGATATCAAACATGAAAGGAACATGAATGTGTAATGGTAGGGATAAAGGGAACTTTCATCTTTCCTTTTATCTTAGTGTCTCTGAGCATAGATGTCCCTACCTACAGATGGAGGAAATGAAACTGAGCAATAGGCCCTTTGGTTGGTCACATGATTGTTGAGTACTTGCAGAAAAGTGACCCACATCTTTCCATTCTGCACGTAAATTTAGTGAGCTAGCCAGGGTCCCTGGAACTGTGATTGTTTGGTCCATAGTGGGGAGTTGGGGCGGGGCTAAGCGCTTGCCCCTATAGGAGATCAGTAAGACTTTAATCATCGGTAAAGCGTCTGCCTGCAATGCGGGAGACCCAGGTTCAATTCCTGGTTTGAGAAGATCTCCTGGAGATGGAAATGGCAATCCACTCCAGCACTCTTGCTTGGAAAATCCCACGGATGGAGGAGCCTGATAGGCTACAGTTCATGGGGTCGCAAAGAGTCGGACACTACTGAGCGACTGCACTGCACTTAGAGATCACACCCCAGCATTTCTTCAAGTTAAAACATCGTGCAACAACTGAGGCCCAGTACTTGGCAGAATTTTCAAATACTCAGTGGATTAAAGGTCTTACCTAGAGCCTGCATTTACTACTAAGATACCAGCCTTGAACTAGGGGAGATTTGGGGATGTCTGCAGTGTCACTGGACTTTATGGGGGAGCATAAACACTATCATATTGGACCTGTCCTTTAAACCACTTGTGTATAATCCGTGCTTTCATAAGCACAGATTGTCCTACTGAGATATACCAATGTTTAACTTTATAGAAGCTTTAAATCGAGTGAGTGTGAGTTTTACTTAAAATGCTGTTTCAGTAATTTTTACAGGATTTTATTTCCGGTGTTCTTTAGCCAGCTACATGGGAGAGAATGATGATAATTGTATCTTAACGTGTGTTAATTTATTTAGTCCACATAATGACAAAAGTGATTTGTGCAGGGTCATACAACTAGTAAATGACATAACCAGAACTGGAACTCAAGTGGTTTGGCTCCAGAGTACCTGCTTTTATATTTAACTACTATGCAAGACTAGTGTACTTGATTATCCGGATCTAGACAATCGGCAGATTTCATTCTTATCTAATTATTTATATAAAGTAGTTTTCTCCTGAAAGGTAGCCTAAATATCTCAGATGGTAAAAAGGCATGGCCCACTGAAGGGCATTTGAAAAAATAGTTTATGAGAAGCCCTTGTTGCACCCCATCTTCTGTATCTTCTTAATTTTGTAGTCCCATACACACACACACAGAAGTAGCGGTCAGAATAATATTGCGGGTAAACTTGAGTAATAAGTATGCATCTGAGATGGCCATCACAGGGGTGATAAGCAGAGAAGTAACAACTGAGTAGTAATGGTTCTTGATTTTAAATCAGCTGAAATTCTTTGATTTTCCCTCAAGGCTAATATTTGAGCATTCGAGGTTAGCTGTTCGTGGATTGACCAACTTTTCCAGTTTAGTCAAGCTGGTTATTTGCAGGGGAAGTGCTAATACACTTCCCCAGACTTTTGTCAGGTTGTTTGGAGCTGTTAGCAGTAGATGTGTAACTCTTACTTGGCGTTTAGAGAATCTGAGAGTTTAAAGAGATTTTAGAGATGACCTAATTCAGTCTCTTTATTTTACTTCTGAGAAAACTATTAGTTGGAAGAGCTGTATGGTTTGTCCAAGGACAGATATTCCTTTTTACCTTTTTTCAGAGAGAATATGTAGGATAGAACTGTAACCTCTGGGTCTACATATCTAATAATTTGTATGTCTCCTATGTAATTTCTTCAAAGACAAGATAAATGGCTTAAACATCAACATTGAGTACACTGTCTCCACGCAGTTGATTCCAACATGTTCTATTGATTTCAAAAGAACCAGCTTTTGATTTCACTTATTTTTGTTTTGTTTTGTTTTGTTTTTTCTGTTTTCTATTTCATTGATTTCTTATCTGATATTTCCCTTTCACTTTGGGTTTAACTTGTTCTTTTTCTAGTTTCTGAATTTAAAAATTGAAGTGATTGATTTGAGCCCTTTTTTAGGTGTTTACTCCCATGTACTTATTCCTAAATACTGCTTCATTCACATCCCATGAATGTTGATATATTGTATTTTCATTTTCATTCACTTAAAATTATTTTCTGGTTTCAGTTTTCAATTCATAAGGAGTGAAGTCTGTATAGTTGGCCATTACTTGGGGATTTCTTTTTTTTTTTTTTTAAACTGATTTCAAACTTAATTCCGTGTGGTCAGAGAACATACCTTGTATGACTTGTCCTTTAAAAATATATTCAGGCTTGCTTTATGGTCCGGAATATGGTCAGTCTGTGAATGTTTCATGTGCATTTCATAAAAATGTATTCTGTGTTCAGCAGTGTTAATTTTGCTGTTTGTGCTGGGTATTCTATTATGTCATAATGCTCCATAAACGTGAATTAAGGCAGGTTGGTTGATAGTGTGGTTCAAATCTTCTGTATTCCTGCTGATTTTCTATTTGTTCTAACCATTAATTACTCAGAGAGGTATAAAATAATAATTAGATTTGTCTATCTCTCCTCATAGTTCTCTTGTTGTCTATCTCTCCTCACAGTTCTTTCAGTTTTTGTATTAATGTATTTTGCAGCTCTGTAATTTAGCATATGTGATATTTTGCATTGTTGTGTCCTCTTCATGAATTGACTCTTTGTTATTATGAAATGACTTATTCCTGGGGATATTGTTTGTTTTGAAATCTACTTTGGCAGATATTAATGTGTCCATTGATGTTTCTTTTGATTAGTATTAGCATGGTATGTCCTTTTACTTTAATTCAACCTGTTTCCTTTAATCTTTATACTTAAAATGCATTTCTTATAAGCACCATATCATTGGGTCTTGCTTTTTTTAACCTAGTCTGAAAATACTTGCCCTTTTCTCTTTTTGAATTGAGATATATTTGACATATAACATTCATTTCAGGTGTCAGCATAATGATTTCAGATATGCATATATCGCAAAGTGGTCATCACAAGATGAGTCAACATTCATCACTTTACATAGTTAAAACTGTGTTTTCTCTGTGATGGGAACTTTTAAAATTTACTCTCAGAGACTTCTAGCAGTCCAGTGGTTAAGAATCTGCCTTGCAATTCAGGGGATGTGGGTTTGATCCCTGGTCAGGGAACTAAGATCTCACATGCTGTGGAGCAACTGAGCCCACGTGCAACAACTAGCAAGCCTGTGTGGTCCAATCACTGAGCCCACATGCTCTGGAACCCGCGCACCTCAACTAGAGAGTCTATGTGCCACAATGAAAGATGCCCCTTGCCGTAGCTAAGACCTGATGTGTTCAAATAAATAATAAAATTTTTTTTTAATAAAATTTACTCTCATAGCAACTTTCAAATGTAACAGTACTCACTGTACTGTACAATCTCTGCCTTTTAATTGGCTTGTTTTGACCATTTTAATGTGGTTGTTGATGTGGGTAACTTTAAGTCTTTCTGTTTTTTGAAAAAGTCTGTCCTAAAATATTTAAATAAGTAAACAAATCTTATCTGTTTAACTATGTAGTTACCATTTCTAGTATACCTCATTCTTTTTTATAGATCTGTATTTCCAACTTCTTATTGCACAATTTAGACTTAAAGAAAGTAGGGAAAACCACTAAATCATTCAGGTATGACCTAAATCAAATCCCTTACAGTCATGCAGTGGAAGTGACAAATAGACTCAAGAGATTAGATCTGATAGAGTGCCTGAAGAACTATGGATGAAGATTCTTGATATTGTACAAGTCAAGGATCAAAACCATCCTCAAGAAAAAGAAATGCAAAATTGTTGTCTGAGGAGGCCTTACAAATAACTGAGAAAAGAAGAGAAGCAAAAGGCAAAGGAAAGAAGGAAAGATGTACTCATTTCAATGCAGAGTTCCAGAGAATAGCAAGGAGCAATAAGAAAGCCTTCCTCGGGATCAATGCAAAGAAATAGAGGAAAACAATAGAATGGGCAAGACTAGAGATCTCTTCAAGAAAAGTAGAGATACCAAGCGAACATTTGATGCAAAGATGGGGACAATAAAGGACAGAAATAGTATGAACCTAACAATAGCAGAAGATGTTAAGAAGAGGTGGCAGGAATACACAGAAGAACTATACAAAAAAGATTTTCATGACCCAGGTAACCACGATGGTGTGATCAGTCACTTAGAGCCAGACATCCTGGAATGCAAAGTCACATGGGCCTTAGAAAGCATCACTATGAGCAAAGCTAGTGGAGGTGATGAAATTCCAGTTGAGCTATTTGAAATCCTAAAAGATGATGCTGTGAAAGTGCTGTATTCAATATGCCAGCACATTTGGAAAACTCAGCAGTGGCCACAGGACTGAAAAAGGTCCGTTTTCATTCCAATCCCAAAGAAAGGCAGTGCCGAAGAATGTTCAAACTACTGCACAACTGCGCTCATCTCACATGCTGGCAAAGTAACACTCAAAATTCTCCAAGCCAGACTTCAGCGATACCTGAACCGTGAACATCCAGATGTTCAAGCTGGATTTAGAAAAGGGAGAGGAGCCAGAGAGCTAATTGCCAACATCTGTTAGATCACTGAAAAGGCAAGAGAATTCCAGTAAAATGTCTGCTTCTGTGTTATTGACTACTATGCCAAAGCCTGTTACTCCAGGTGTTTCTTGACTTTCTACTTTAGCATTCCAGTGTCCTATAATGAAAAGGACATCTTTGGGGGGTATTAGTTCTGAAAGGTCTTGTAGGTCTTCATAAAACCGTTCAACTTCTTCAGCATTACTGGTTAGGGCATAATAACTGTGCTATTGAATGGTTTGCCTTGGAAACAAAGAGAGATCATTCTGTCGTTTTTGAGATTGCATCCAAGTACTGCATTTCAAACTCTTTTGTTGACCATGATGGCTACTCCATTTCTTCTGAGGGATTCCTGCCTGCAGTAGTAGATATAATGGTCATCTGAGTTAAATTCACCCATTCCATGTGTTTCTTGACTTCCTACTTTAGCATTCCAGTTCCCTATAATGAAAAGGGCATCTTTGGGGGGTGTTAGTTCTAAAAGGTCTTGTAGGTCTTCATAAAACCATTCAACTTCAGCTTTTTCAGCATTCCTGGTTGGGTCATAGACTTGGATAACTGTGATGTTGAATGATTTGCCTTGGAGACGAACAGAGATCATTCTGTCATTTTTGAGATTGCATCCAAGTACTGCATTTCGGACTCTTTTGTTGGCCATGATGGCTACTCCATTTCTTCTGAGGGATTCCTGCTTGCAGTAGTAGATATAATGGTCATCTGAGTTCAATTCACCCATTCCAGTCCACTTTAGTTCTCTGATTCCTAGAATGTCAACGTTCACCCTTGCCATCTCTTGTTTGACCACTTCCAATTTGCCTTGATTCATGGACCTGACATTCCAGGTTCCTATGCAATATTGCTCTTTACAGCATCAGATCTTGCTTCTATCACCAGTCACATCCACAACTGGGTATTGTTTTTGCTTTGGCTCCATCCCTTCGTTCTTTCTGTATTTATTTCTCCTCTGATCTCCAGTAGCATATTGGGCACCTAATGACCTGGGGAGTTCCTCTTTTGGTATCCTATCATGTTGCCTTTTCATACTGTTCATGGAGTTCTCAAGGCAAGAATACTGAAGTGGCTTGCCATTCCCTTCTCCAGTGGACCACGTTCTGTCAGACCTCTCCACCATGACCCACCCGTCTTGGGTTGCCCCGCAGGCATGGCTTGGTTTCATTGAGCTAGACAAGGCTGTGGTCCTAGTGTGGTTAGATTGACTAGTTTTCTGTGAGTATGGTTTCAGTGTGTCTGCCCTCTTGCAACACCTACCATCTTACTTGGGTTTCTGTTAATTTGAATGTGGGGGTATTTCTTCACAGCTGCTCCAGCAAAGCACAGCCGCTGCTCCTTACTTTGGATGAAGGTTATCTCCTTACCGCCACTGTTCCTGACCTTTAACGTGGGATAGCTCCTCTAGGCCCTCCAGCACCTGCACAGCCCCTGCTCCTTGGGTTGCTCCTCCAGGCTGCGGGCCCTGGCCTCGGGCTTGGGGTGGCTCCTCAGGGTCACCGCCCCTGGCCTCGGGCACGAGGTGTCTCCTCCAGGCCGCCACTGGCCTTGTACGCGGGGCAGTTCTTCTCGGCCACCCCTGACTTTGGACGCGGGGTGTCTCCTGTCGGCCGCCGCCTCTGACCTCAGCCGCGGGGTAGCTCCTTCTGGCCTCCACTGACCTCGGACACAGGGTAGCTCCTCTCAGCCGTTCCTGCACCGTTGCAGCCTGTCACTGTAGGCCGCTGCCCCTGACCTTGGACGTGAGTAGCTCCTCTGTAGAGACAACTGTCTCTTCCTTTTTATTTTTTAAAGAATTTTATTTTTTTGATTTTGGCTTTGCTGGGTCCTGTTGCTGCCTTTTCTCTGGTTGTGCTGCGCAGGTTTCTCACTGCAATGATTTCTCCTGTTGAGAAGCACAGGCTCCAGTAATTGTGGCTCCCAGGCTCTGGAGCACAGGCTTGACAGCGGTGGCAAGTGGGCTTAATTGCTCTGCAGCAGGTGGGATCTGCCCAGACCAGGGACTGACTCGGTGTTCCCTGGCAAGTGGACTCTTACCACCAAGCCACCAGGGAAACCTGGTTTGCCCTGGCAAAACCTCTTGAAGTTTCAAATATGGATATTCTCTACGTTGTTTCTAATCTGCCACTTCTGGGTCCTTTCGCGGATTAGACATTTGGAAACCTCCGTTCTTTTCCTTTTCCTTTTTCTCCTTCCTTCCCTGCAGCTTGACACCTCTGTGTGTCAGGTCATTTTTGAGGCTCTGGGACAATCTAGGTGAATCAAACATGGTCCCTGTTCTCTGGCAACTCCCAGTGCAGACACTTGAACAGAAAGTCACTACCCGAAATAAGCAAGTGATGTGTATCTTGGGTCCACTCAGGCTGGGGTGAGGGTTCTGGGAAGAATCAGTTTTAAATCATCCAGTTGAGTTAGTCTGGAAGAGTGGGCTGGCAGTGGGGTGACCACCTCTGTCCTAGTTTTAGCACTGAAACTCCTGTGTTCTGGAAACTGCCTCAGGCAAAGCAGGACAGCTGCTTCCCCTGGAGCCTTGCTGGTGAAGAACAGGAACAGGGAATCACTTTCTATGTGAATGTCATGATTTGCATGAGACATGAGTTGCTCAGGGCTGGTGCTGGAATGGCTGATGAACCAGGCGACTCATGGAATGCGAACAAATGGTCATGCGACTCAGTTATAGCCAATGGGATGTAAGTTAGAAGTGTCTAGGGCAACTTTGGGGAAAGGTCCTTACTTGGCAAAGGATGTCCTTCTTTGCTTCTTCCTCCACTGTCCAACTGCAGGAATGCATGTGTGATAGATGGAGCTTGAACTGCTTTCTTGTCCATGAGATAGAAGAAAGATATTGGGGATACCCTGTTGGGACCTAACAAACGCCATGATAGGCTTCAGGGACTAAGGTAGACCTCACGGGAAAAGCTGAGTCATTGCCCAGTGAGGTCATCCCCGCGGATGCCAGGACTTGTCCAATCAGCATACTCCCCGGAACCTGGTTTGAGTCTATCAGGACGTAAAAGACATCCCCCAAGGAAGTCCGCGGGAGCGAAAGACCAGCCAATTAGTAAATAACAGGAAACCCCTGCAGCCAATCCGCCCTTTCCAACTCTGTCTTTGTTCTAAACCTATAAATGCTGCTGTAATTCTGGGCTCAGCGCTCTTGCTCCACTCCACTACTTTGAATGTGGCGGGAGCCCTAGCTCGAGCTAGTACTAAAACCCCTTCATGCTTTTGCATTGCCCTGGACATCTTATTCTCTCCGTTTTGGGGACTCGGAATCTGGGCATAACATGCCCCAGTAGCAAGACAAAGTGAACTGAGGATTCTGATGTCATCATAGGGCCCCTCCACCAGCCCTCAATAGCCTTCCTCTGACGACTTTTTAAAAAATGGTTTGTTGTCTTATTTGTCTGTGTCGGGTCTTAGTTGTGGCACATGGGCTCAGTGGTTGCAGCACATGGGCCTAGTTGCTCCGTGGTGTGTGGAATCTTTAGTTCCCTGACCATGTCCCCCACATTGAGAGACCCTTAAGCACTGGACCACCTGGGAAGTCCCTGGATGGCTTTTATGTGAAAGAAAGTAACTTGCTCTCTTACTTTAGGGTCCTGTTATGCTCTTCAGTTCTCTTTTGACAGACACAGCAGGACTCAGTGCAAACTGGGACATTGTTGCAGAGTGGAAGGGGTGGTGGCCGCAAGGCGGTCTGGCTGGCACAAGTCAGGGTGATGACGGGGTCCCAGGGTGGACCTGGGCTGCAGTGTGGAGTCAGCGGAGGGTCCCTGGGGAGAAGATGGGGCAGGAGTCTGAAGGCTGCTATGAGGCCCTGAAATTACCTGGGAGCTGGAGCACAGAGGAAGGGGGAGGGAGCATTTGGTAGAGACCACGGCTGAGGTGGGCACAGGGTCTGGCATCTCCAGAAGAGGCAGCCCTGTGATGGGTGGAAATGTCATGTCACAAAGGACACAGAAGCCAGAAGAGCCCAAATACACATGCCCCACGGCTCCTGTGAAAGTGGGGTCCCCGGGCAGGAGCCACGGCTCTGTCCATGAGAGCCAAGGGTACAGGGAAGTTGGTTCACAGTGGGACCCTGGGGACACAGTGTGGAAGGTGCAGGACAGGGTTTAAGGGGCTTTGTATATTGGGTGCTGGGACAGAAGGGGGATGGAGGAGGCTGGATGTAACCCCCAAACTCCTGAGACCAAGGTCTGGGCAGGCCTGAGAGGGCTCTGTCAGGCCCCTGCCACTGGAGAAGTTCCTGGATTCCTCTTTAGGTCATCTCAGAGAGAATCTGATGTCTTCCGTCAGACAGACTCTGGTTCTAATCCTGGTCCTGCCACATTCTGGTTGGGTGACCAGTGAGCCTCAGTTTACTTGCTTGTAAGATGGGAAGGAAGGCATTAGCTCTGCAGGGAGCATGGAACCAGCTAGGTGGGCATCAGTGTGTACACAGGGGGTGAAGGTGGAGGTGGGGTGCTTGGCATGCTTGCTGATGGCAGCCATGCCTGAGCATGGAAAAGCTGGGTCCACAGTTTCTGCCTCCACCTGCAGATGGATTTTATCTTTCTTTTTTAAACTGAAGTGTGGCTCAGACAGTGAAGAACCTGCCTGCAATGCAGGAGATCTGAGTTCGATCCCTGTGTTGGGAAGATCCACTGGAGAAGGGAGTGGCAACCCACTCCAGTATTCTTGCCTGGAGAATTCCATGGGCAGAGGATCCTGGTGGGCTACAGTCCTCATGGAGTTGAAAAGAGTCAGACATGACTGAGAAACTAACATTTTCACTTTCATAGTTAATTTGCGATGTTGTTGATTTCTGCTGTATAGCAAACTCAGTTATACACCCATATACATTCTTTTTTATATTCTTTTCCATTAGGTTTATTCCAGGGAATTGGATATAGTTCTCTGTAGAGTGCAGTACAGTAGGACCTGGTTATTTTTCCATTCTATATGCAAGTGTTTGCAAGTTCTGCTAACCCCAAGCTCCCAATCCTTGCCTCCTCTTCCCACCTCGCCCTTGGCAACTTTGAGTCTATTTTCTATGTCTAGGAGTCTGTTTCTCTTTCATAGATAGGGTCATTTGTGTCATATTTTAGAGCCCATATAAGTTATATCATGTGGTATCTGTCTTCCTTAGATTTTTCTTTATATATGGATTCATGAGTTTGGGGACAGGAAATACATGCATGTGGTATAAAAGAGTCTACAGCAAAAAGTGGACTTCCCCTCCTTTCCTGAGTCGGCTTTCCTCCCTGGGAGAACCAGCATCCCTCGTTTCCTGAGAAGCTTCCAGAACTATTCTAGCCTTAATAAATCTCATCTGCCATCCTCATCTTTGTGGAGCTCATGTATGTCACTCTCTCCTGCAGTCAGAAGACTTGCTCGAGGGGAGGGGGAAGATGGGCTTCTTGAGGGCCCACTCCAGGGGGTCACCAGGTGAGAGACTCACGCCCTCCTGCTGCTCAGTCCTCCTGACAGACCCGCGGGAACAGCCACTCCTTCTACAGGCGTGGACAGGGAAGCACAGGCGGGCAGGTCACTCAGCTTCCAGGAGCCTCGAATCTGGTCATCTTCTCGGCCACACTGGCTCCTGCCTCCTGCTCAGAAGAGAGTTGGCCTGATTGTCTCTCAGGGTCTTCAACTCTGTTTTCTCACTTCTCTGCTGACAGAAACTTCTGCAGAGCTGCTCTTTTTACTCCCCGTCCTGCTCACCCCATTCCCAGTGGTGAAAGAGATGGCAGCTCACAGGAAAACTTTCCCTGAGGCAGACAGTTTAGAATAAAGAGACAGCAGAGGTGCTTCTTCTGACACTGGATGGAACGTCACGGGGTCCCTAGGCCTGTGACACTGGATATAGGTGGACATGCACTTTCCCAAACAGGGGTCTGTAACTGCTCTTAAAAAAAAAAGGAAAAGCCTAGAACTGATTGTCTCTGCCAAGGAAAGGAGGAGAAAGCAGATTATAAACCATGACTTGAGAGGCAGAGGAAGGTTCTAGAATGTTCAATAAGTGGCCAATTTGATTGCAATTGTTTGCAAAGGCCCCCCAAACAGTCACCTCTGAATGCTAAACTGAATCAGGGGCTTCTTGGAAGGCCAGGTGAGAAAGGATGTCTGAGGGAGTTGGGGTGCTCATTCCATGGCTGGGGTATGGGACAGGTTTGAGTGAGGCCTGGGTGTTAGTGGACATATGTGTGACTGGGTGAAGGTGTCAGAGGCTTGAGGCGGCCTGTGAGATGGGGTGGGGGTGGCATGAGGGAAAAGAAGGGGCCTTGTCCCCATAGGCACTTGTGTGCAGCATGGCACCTATTTGAGAGTGAGAGACGGCATGTGTGCGACGGTGTACACGCGTGCCTGCTTCCACAACACCCACAGTGGGCCCCCCACCACCACCCTCCCATACCCCAGCCGCCCCCAGCGGAGGAGGGAGATCTTTATCTGGCCCCTGGTGCTGCAGGAGTTTCAGGCTTTCTAACCAGTCAGATCTCCCCGCCTTCCCACCCCCAGGCCTTACCCCCTCCATCCTCTGCACAGGAAGTGGGCTGGCCCTGGGGTTTTAGTCTCTGCCTGCTCACCCTCAGCCGTCTACTACCTGGGCCAAGGGAGCTGGAGCCCGGCCCTGGGGAGATGGCTGCGGTCCCAGCAGCGGAGAGTAGAGACAGCGCATCACAGCTCCATGTCCCAGACAGGTAAGACCCACCCTGCCCTGGCCCTGCCTGGCCTGGTCCCCAGGTAGCCGAAGCTTCCCTCCTGACCCCTGCCACCAGCCAGGGGGCTGGAGGTGAAGGTCATGGGGATTTCTTTCAGCTCTGACTCAGACCCATCAGAAGTTTCTGCCTGATCTGCCATCTCTCAGCCCTTGCCCCCAGGCTTATCTTGGAATCCCCCAGGGATGGGGCAGGCCTGTTTCCATGTCTCTGGCTTCAGGTTCTAGTCTTTCCCTCCCTCCCAACTCTCCCTGTGGGAGGCCAGGAGCTACTCTGGGATGAGGGGCTTTCCCAGGCCCTGTGCTGGGTCCCCCAACTGAGAGGAGTGGAAAAGGAGGTTTAAGGCCTGGGAAGGAGAAGGCTGGCTGAGACTCGGATGTGCTGGGTACCCAGAGAGGGTGTGGAGTGTGGGTGGGAGAGATATGGCCTGCACTGGGGATGTGCCCCTGTGTAAAGGGTACCTCAGGAGGCTGTGGGGTGAGGGAAAAGGAGAGGGGCCCCTCTGAGACCTGGCTATGAAGTGAATGTTCTGGGAGGTTTCTGGGAGCCCTGGGCTGGAGGCTGGACTCCTGAGCTTGAGTTCATCTTTGTTGTCCCTTACTTGTATGTGTGACCCAGCAGGTCAGGAGGGTCTCCAGGTGCCCCCAAAGGGGGTAGAACTCCCTGCAGGTCGGGGTTTCCCTCCACTCCTGGGGGCTGAGGCCTCCCACCCTGAACTGTATTTGGAACACCTATGGGGCAGAGCCACCCCCAAGGGTCCCCTTTCTTCCCCCAAAGCCAGCATCATACACCCAGTTGGGGAGATGCTCCCAAACTTAAACAGCAAGAGAGAGTCCTAGAGTGGAAGATGAGGGGTGGCTGGAGAAGCTGAGGGGAGATGGAGCCCCTGTTTCAAAGGTCAGGTGGGATGTGACTCAGACTACCGAGCCCCTGCTTCAAACCCTTTCCCAGCCTCTCGGTACCACACATCCCACGATATTAGCCCTGGCAGAGCCTCAGGCTATACTGACTGGGTTCAAATCCCAACTCCAGCCCAAGAGGCTTACAAGGGCCTTAGTTTCCTCATCTGAGAAAAGGAGTCATAACAGTATCTACTCATAGGGTTGCTGTGAGCTTTGAATGAGGTAATATCTGAAAGTGCTAAGGACAGTGCTGGGCAGAGTGAGGGCTGAGCATTAGTCATCAGGACCACTATCACCATGACCACCATCACCATCACCGTCATCATCAGCTCCATCACCATCACCATCATCATTATCCTCCTCTAACCTGACATCAGATAACCTGCATTAAAATCCAGTTCCTTGGGCAGCTCTGACAGTCTTGACATCTATCAAATGGGGATAACAACACACATTCCCAGGGCGAGGTGGGGACCTAATGAGTCCGTGAGTGTGCTCGGCTGTGCAGTCATGAAGAGCAGGGCACAGGTGTGTGTGAGAATCCAGGATGGAGCCAGCTGGGGACTCAGAGATCCCACTTGCCCTCCCTGAGGCTGGGCCTCATCATTCCTCTGCGAGCTTGAGCAGGTTTCTTAACTGACCTGAGACTCTCTCTCCTCCTCTGCAGGAGGGGGCAGCCTCAGAGACAGCTGGGAGCCCTCCTCATCCCATCCTCCTTGCTCTTTGCCCTCTCAGGGTTCCGCTGCACCCTTTTGGCTATGGGTGGCAGGAATTCATTCTAGATGATGCTTCTTCTCCTGCTCGAGTCACGTAGGCTGGGGCTGTGGTTTAGTCCTGACCTTCCTGTAATTTGCACACCTTTGCCTCTACCCTTCTCTTCTCATACAGAGGCTCTGTGCCAGATCTTCTCCTGGGCCTAGGGTGACCCTGCTGGTGGAGGTCTGGCCCTAGGCAACTCCTTCTGGGGGCCCCAGGGCCATGATCCACAAAGAGAGGGCACCAGGAGCTTGTTTGAGTTTCTTTCTTGGGCTCCCCAGCCTCTGGGGTCCCAGCCCTGTGCTCTGTGCTATAGCGGGTTGGAAGATCCAAAGAAAGAGGCAAATAGCCCTATCCTGGGAGCATTGCCCTGGGGAGACAGTAGGCCAGGCAAGGAGGTGCCCCCGGGTAGCTGTTTGGGCCCTTCTCCACAACCAGGTCAGATACTCGCTGCCCCTGCCAGAGTTTGACTTCCCAGGGAGGGGAAGCTGTGGGCCCTACCTCTGGGAGAGCGTCTGGGTGGGGCAGAATCATGAGAGGGAATGGGCCTCAGGGTGCAGTCTGGGGGTGGAAATCCCAGCTCTGCCTCTTCTGCGATGTGACCTTGAGTGGGCTCATGGCTTAGAGCCTTGGCCTCCTCATCTGAGTAAGGAGACAATACATGCTCCCAGCCCCTGCTGCTGGCAGATTAGATGAGCTGCTGCTGCTGCTGCTAAGTCGCTTCAGTCGTGTCCGACTCTGTGCAACCCCATAGATGGCAGCCCACCAGGCTCCCCTGTCCCTGGGATTCTCCAGGCAAGAACACTGGAAGTGGGCCGCCATTTCCTTCTCCAATTAGTGAAAGTGAAAAGTGAAAGTGAAGTCTCTCAGTCTTGTCCGACTCTTGGCGACCCCATGGACTGCAGCCTACCAGGCTCCTCCGTGCATGGGATTTTCCAGGCAAGAGCACTGGAGTGGGCTGCCACTGCCTTCTCCGTTAGATGAGCTGGTGCACACAAAACCCTAGCACAGTGTGAGGGCTTAGTCTCCATCCCCCACTGCACTCACCTCCTCTAGAATTACTATGAGGTATTGTTATGAGGTGATCAGCACAATTTACTGGGCTCCAGGCAGTGTTCCTTGGCTCCGATTCCACAGCTGCCTATTATGAGCTGTGTCACTGGAGTGGGCTGCCACTGCCTTCTCCGTTAGATGAGCTGGTGCACACAAAACCCTAGCACAGTGTGAGGGCTTAGTCTCCATCCCCCACTGCACTCACCTCCTCTAGAATTACTATGAGGTATTGTTATGAGGTGATCAGCACAATTTACTGGGCTCCAGGCAGTGTTCCTTGGCTCCGATTCCACAGCTGCCTATTATGAGCTGTGCGACCTTGGGTAATTTGTTTCATCTCTCTGCACCTCAGTTTCTCATCTGAAAATGGGAATAATGAGTGTATCTCCAGTAGATACCTTGATTGCCATGGTTAAAAGTTTAATTAAAATAGAGCCTGGCATAGAGGAACCTCTCGACAAATGGTTTTGGTGTGGTTAATGGGGCAGCTGGGTAGAGAGGAGGTACATTCTAATTCCAGCTCTGTGCTGGCAACTCTACGTGGATATAAGCAGATCTTTCCTCTTCCTGGGCCTTATTTTCCTCAACATTTGAACAAGGTTGGACACGCTAGAGAGTCCTTTCAGCAATGACAACATGGGCCCCTGAATCTTGAAAGAAAAGGAAAGAGGATGTGTGGGGCAGAGGGAGGCACAGGTACAAAATCCCTGAGGCTGGCATGGTGGGGAGCCTACGGGTGCACCTCGGGAGGGCTGAGCCCAGCCTGTCTCTTGGGTGGGGGAGTGCTAGAGAGTCCTTTCAGCAATGACAACATGGGCCCCTGAATCTTGAAAGAAAAGGAAAGAGGATGTGTGGGGCAGAGGGAGGCACAGGTACAAAATCCCTGAGGCTGGCATGGTGGGGAGCCTACGGGTGCACCTCGGGAGGGCTGAGCCCAGCCTGTCTCTTGGGTGGGGGAGGAGGTGGCTGGCTGCTCACTCGTGCCCTCTCCCCTTCTTCCTTCATCCAGGGCTCCCTTCCCCAGCCCCCACCCGTGGATGTGATGGCGGCTCCAGCTCTGTCCTGCTGTCTGTCCCTCATCGTCCTCCTCTTGCCCCTGGCCATCCCTCAGGCATCTACAGCAGTGAACGGTGAGGACCCTGGCATCCGCAGAGCTGGACTTTCCCTCAGGAGGGAGGCCGAGGCCCTTCTAGAACTTGTTCTGAGACCCCTGATTCTTGGCAGAAGCCCCATCAGCAGGGGCACGAGGTGGGGGACGGGGCCAATGGGACCAGAGACCGGGTATCTACCTTCTCCCTCGACCATCCCGTCTACACTGTACCCATGGGCCTTTCCGAATCCCAGGAAGACAATGTCTTCTTGTCTCTGCCCTGCCTCGACCAGTCTGGGGGTCCTTGCGGGCTGTGGGACTCAGTTTTGTCCTCTCTGAAGCGGACCCACGAACCCTTTCTCTGCCCACCAGGACTGAGCATCTCCTCACCTGGTAGGGACAGGAGTGGCGGGCGAACCCTTGAAGGCCATGGGTGCCCTACAGCCAGCCCCACAGGCTGCATCTCCACGGCTTATGCTTCCAACATCACATGCTTCTATAACTCGAGAGCCAACGTCTCCTGTACCTGGAACCATGATGAGGGCCTGCGGGCCACCACCTGCTACCTGCACAGCCGGCAGCCTCTGAGGTGCGTGTGGGGTTGACAGGCAAAGGTACAGAACCACAGGGCATGGAGATCAAGTCATCCTGAACTTTACACTCTTGAAATCCTATGAACAGCTCTCAGACTCCAAGAACTCTGCACTTTGAGAATTTTGGACTAACAAGACCCACAGACTGCTGGTGTCACAGGAGTCTGGAAGAACTGGGGGGTCAGATATTTAGACTCCTGGAGCCTGAGTTGCAGTGCATGCCCAGCAAGGCTGGGCATGAGCCAGTTTTCTTGGGCTCCCCAGCCTCTGGGGTCCCAGCCCTGTGCTCTGTGCTATAGCGGGTTGGAAGATCCAAAGAAAGAGGCAAATAGCCCTATCCTGGGAGCATTGCCCTGGGGAGACAGTAGGCCAGGCAAGGAGGTGCCCCCGGGTAGCTGTTTGGGCCCTTCTCCACAACCAGGTCAGATACTCGCTGCCCCTGCCAGAGTTTGACTTCCCAGGGAGGGGAAGCTGTGGGCCCTACCTCTGGGAGAGCGTCTGGGTGGGGCAGAATCATGAGAGGGAATGGGCCTCAGGGTGCAGTCTGGGGGTGGAAATCCCAGCTCTGCCTCTTCTGCGATGTGACCTTGAGTGGGCTCATGGCTTAGAGCCTTGGCCTCCTCATCTGAGTAAGGAGACAATACATGCTCCCAGCCCCTGCTGCTGGCAGATTAGATGAGCTGCTGCTGCTGCTGCTAAGTCGCTTCAGTCGTGTCCGACTCTGTGCAACCCCATAGATGGCAGCCCACCAGGCTCCCCTGTCCCTGGGATTCTCCAGGCAAGAACACTGGAAGTGGGCCGCCATTTCCTTCTCCAATTAGTGAAAGTGAAAAGTGAAAGTGAAGTCTCTCAGTCTTGTCCGACTCTTGGCGACCCCATGGACTGCAGCCTACCAGGCTCCTCCGTGCATGGGATTTTCCAGGCAAGAGCACTGGAGTGGGCTGCCACTGCCTTCTCCGTTAGATGAGCTGGTGCACACAAAACCCTAGCACAGTGTGAGGGCTTAGTCTCCATCCCCCACTGCACTCACCTCCTCTAGAATTACTATGAGGTATTGTTATGAGGTGATCAGCACAATTTACTGGGCTCCAGGCAGTGTTCCTTGGCTCCGATTCCACAGCTGCCTATTATGAGCTGTGCGACCTTGGGTAATTTGTTTCATCTCTCTGCACCTCAGTTTCTCATCTGAAAATGGGAATAATGAGTGTATCTCCAGTAGATACCTTGATTGCCATGGTTAAAAGTTTAATTAAAATAGAGCCTGGCATAGAGGAACCTCTCGACAAATGGTTTTGGTGTGGTTAATGGGGCAGCTGGGTAGAGAGGAGGTACATTCTAATTCCAGCTCTGTGCTGGCAACTCTACGTGGATATAAGCAGATCTTTCCTCTTCCTGGGCCTTATTTTCCTCAACATTTGAACAAGGTTGGACACGCTAGAGAGTCCTTTCAGCAATGACAACATGGGCCCCTGAATCTTGAAAGAAAAGGAAAGAGGATGTGTGGGGCAGAGGGAGGCACAGGTACAAAATCCCTGAGGCTGGCATGGTGGGGAGCCTACGGGTGCACCTCGGGAGGGCTGAGCCCAGCCTGTCTCTTGGGTGGGGGAGGAGGTGGCTGGCTGCTCACTCGTGCCCTCTCCCCTTCTTCCTTCATCCAGGGCTCCCTTCCCCAGCCCCCACCCGTGGATGTGATGGCGGCTCCAGCTCTGTCCTGCTGTCTGTCCCTCATCGTCCTCCTCTTGCCCCTGGCCATCCCTCAGGCATCTACAGCAGTGAACGGTGAGGACCCTGGCATCCGCAGAGCTGGACTTTCCCTCAGGAGGGAGGCCGAGGCCCTTCTAGAACTTGTTCTGAGACCCCTGATTCTTGGCAGAAGCCCCATCAGCAGGGGCACGAGGTGGGGGACGGGGCCAATGGGACCAGAGACCGGGTATCTACCTTCTCCCTCGACCATCCCGTCTACACTGTACCCATGGGCCTTTCCGAATCCCAGGAAGACAATGTCTTCTTGTCTCTGCCCTGCCTCGACCAGTCTGGGGGTCCTTGCGGGCTGTGGGACTCAGTTTTGTCCTCTCTGAAGCGGACCCACGAACCCTTTCTCTGCCCACCAGGACTGAGCATCTCCTCACCTGGTAGGGACAGGAGTGGCGGGCGAACCCTTGAAGGCCATGGGTGCCCTACAGCCAGCCCCACAGGCTGCATCTCCACGGCTTATGCTTCCAACATCACATGCTTCTATAACTCGAGAGCCAACGTCTCCTGTACCTGGAACCATGATGAGGGCCTGCGGGCCACCACCTGCTACCTGCACAGCCGGCAGCCTCTGAGGTGCGTGTGGGGTTGACAGGCAAAGGTACAGAACCACAGGGCATGGAGATCAAGTCATCCTGAACTTTACACTCTTGAAATCCTATGAACAGCTCTCAGACTCCAAGAACTCTGCACTTTGAGAATTTTGGACTAACAAGACCCACAGACTGCTGGTGTCACAGGAGTCTGGAAGAACTGGGGGGTCAGATATTTAGACTCCTGGAGCCTGAGTAGCAGTGCATGCCCAGCAAGGCTGGGCATGAGCCAGGCTAGGTAGTTTGGGGACACTGGGCTGCTCGCCTGGTATGCCAAGGATGGACTCGATGTTAGAGGCAAGGAGAACCGAATGGGGTTCCCCAAAGTTTTTGAATAAGCTGGGATTTTGTGAGATGCCTAGGGCAGCTATGGGGACAGGGGACTGGGGAGAGGCTGGGGAAATGAACCTGCTGCCTGGGAAGGAACTGGTGAAGGGTCAGTGATCCAAACATCCAGCTGGTAGCAGCCAGCAGGGCGGCTTTGACCTTGGCTCCCAGGTAGGTAGTGATTCTAAGGGGCTCTGGAGGGCCTGTTAAGCAACGCCTGCACCCTGTGGGGAGAATTTGGAGGGCTTTACGTGGAAAGGGCCATGTGCCCTGAGCGGATTTTTTTCTGGATCACTTTAGCTGCCCTGGGACTTGATTGAGATGAGGAGGGAGGGAGAGATGCTCACAAAAGGAAGCGGGGCAGATGGGGTTGGCATAGAGCTGGGATCAGACCAGTAATGCTGCATGGCGACCCTCCTGAGGCCAGCTCTGAAGGGGTCCCTCTTTCTCTTCAAAGAGAGATGTATTTTCCTGAAAAAAACTGGAACCACACCTGTGAGCTGCAACGAGTGAAGCCGGGATCCTGGGCATGCAACCTGGTCATGGGAACTTCTCCAGAAGTGAGTAACCAGAGCTGAGAGCGGTGGCCAGAGGGGCAGTGGGTACAGAGGAGCATCTTTCTTACGGAGGCCCAAGCATACCCACTGGTCAGGGGCTGCGGCAGAGTGGGCTTCCTGGGCTGGGGAAGTAGGAGGAAGGAGGAAGGAGGCAGCATCCAGGGAGAGCAGATGACTGACCCAGGGTGGGAGGGATCCGAGGTTACTGATGTGTCAGCCACTCAGCTCTGCTCCTGCCTACTGTCTGCTTTTATAAATTAAGTTTTATTGGCACAAAGCCACACCCATTTGCTCTCCTGTTTTTTTATGGCTGCTTTTGCAGGACAGCAACAGGCAACATTGAATAATTGTGACAGAGATCATATGACCTGCAGTGTCAAAAATATTAACTACCTGATCCTTTCCATAAAGTTTGCTGAGCTGTGTCTTAGATGGAGGATCTCAGGGAGGGGTCCAGCTTATTACAGCCATGGTTTCCCCTGCCATCCACATCCCAGCAGCCTCTCTGTCCCCCTACCACCTACTGACAATTACATCCCCAGCCTCCTTCCCATGCAGTCGCAGAAACTGACCGTAGTGGACTCCATGAACTTGACGGTGGTGTGCTCTGAAGGCGGGAAGTGGAGGAAGATGATGACCCACGATATCAATCCCTTTGATTACGGTGAGTAAGGACTCCAGGGTGGAGCTGGTATGGGGTGGGCAGCCACCTCCCTCCGTGTCTCCCTCTCTAGTTTCTACTTTCTCCCCATCAACTTCCACATCCCCATCTGAGCAACTCACTGCCCACTGAACGTGGGATGAAGTCCCGGACACTTATCCTGGTGTTCAAGGCCACTTGGCCTGGCTTCCTTTTCCACGCCTCCTCTTGTGGCTTAGATTCCTGCCACACCAAGGGCCAGCTCTCCAGGTTCAATGTGCCCTTCCATGCCTCTAAACACTTGCACACCATGGACCCACTGCTTGAAAGGCTCTTGTCACCCCCAAAATTGTCACTCACGCTTCAAGTTCAGTGAGGAGTCACCTCCTCCAGGAGGCCTTCCCAGACTCCTGGACCCCTTGGTATCTCCTCTTTCAGGGTGTTTATGTCCTGGGTTTTTGCTGCCTGATAATGAGTCTGTCTCTATACAACCAACATTTAAATTAAAACACTTATAATACTATTTTTTAGCATAAGGGAATTTCAAGTCAGCCTATTTTGAAAGAAGGTGGGCACTTGGTATCCAGCATACACAGATGAAGTGGGCATCAGGGTGGGAGAGTATGGGAGAGTATACACAGAGGAAAGGGATGGGGGCTACAAAGATACACTTTTGAAACATGTTAATTTTTTCCAGGATTCTCATGTTTACCTTCACACAGATGGGGACAGTAGAAGCTGGTCTTGAACTGTTTTTGTTATTTTTGCAAATTCAGTATTTCATCTTCTTGTGATTTGTGAACATCTTTTTTAACACAACAGACTTACTATAATTAATTATTCTACTTTAAAGTATTTACTGAGCATTTACTATGAGCTTACCACTGTAGCATGTGATAGAGTGATAAGCTAAAGAGATATACATGGAGATTTTACTCTCATATTAATTTGTTCTCAGAAATATTACTACTTAAGACATCACTTAACAAATGCTTCCTAAGTGAATAATACACTTTTAAAATAGAAAGCCTGGGCAAGAATGGTTATTTTTGGATTGGTCTTGACCAAGGCTCTGTTCTCCAGATTAAAGAAAAATCCTTAAATATTTAAGAACAGGATACTATGTAAAGCAATATGGTAATTAATGAATGTGCCTTCTGTACCTCAAACCAGAGCAACTGAGATTGATGCATTTTTGGCCTGTATTGTGGCTTCTGCTGAGATTTCATGTGAGCAGCAAATGAGTGTAATGTTACATTTGCTGAAACCATTTCCGTTGTCTGTTTCAGGGCCGGCTTGATGCTCTAACGGAAGTAGACGACTCTGGACAGTTAACCATCAAATGCTCTCAAAATTACTTGTCTCTGGATTGCGGTATTACTGCTTTTGAACTATCTGACTACAGTCCAAGTGAGGATTTGCTCGGTGGCCTGGGTGATATGACCTCTAGCCAGGTCAAAACCAAACCCTTCGACTCGTGGAGCTACAGTGAGATGGAAAAGGAGTTCCCCGAGCTTATCCGAAGTGTGGGTTACTTTCAGTGGCTCCTGACTCCGTCCCTTCCAACTGCAGCGAAGCTGTGAGTGAGGAGGCGTCTCAAGTATCTCTTTCAGCAGATGACAGAGGTAGAAGTGAGGAAAATAATGTGTGCACAGCGGAGGAGCCACCAGGCTTAATGCAGGGGCCATCATCCTCAGTGGAAGCTCCGACAAATGCTGTTCAACACGTTTCAGAAGCTGTGAAGCTAGAATCTGATGCCTCTTCCCAACATGGGGCAAAGAATCCACAGCCTCTTGCCTGTGAAAACACAACCCCCAAGCGATCCATCAGAGACTGCTTTAACTATAATGAGGACTCTCCCACACAGCCCACGTTGCCAAAAAGAGGGTTTTTCCTTAAAGACGAGACATTTAAGAATAATCTGAAAGGCTCTAGTGGAAAGAAGCAGATGGTCGATCTGAAGCCTGAGATGAGCAGAAGCACCCCATCCCTGGTGGATCCTCCTGACAGGTCTAAGCTGTGCCTGGTGTTACAGTCTTCTTACCCCAACAGCCCCTCTGCCGCCAGCCAGTCATATGAGTGTCTGCACAAGATGGTGGATGGGAATCTTGAAAATACAGTTAGAAGTCACATTAAGGAGATCTCCTCCAGCCTGGGGAGGCTCAACGATTGCCATAAAGAGAAGCTTCGACTGAAAAAGCCCCACAAGACCGGAGAAGAGGTGCCTCCATGCCAGACCCCGAAACGGGAACCCAGTTCAGACAAGCAGGCCAAAAGCACTAGGACCTCGACAGTGCCGAATGCAATTCCTTCTAGTCCTTCCAAGGCTGGACAGAGGCCAGAGACAGAGTCTGCCTCCACGTCCTCACTGGAGCCGTGTCACCAGAGGAGTGGGAAGGCCAAATTGCCAGCACAGTCAGAAACATCCAGTTCACCACCTTTTACTCAAAGCAGTGAGTCCTCTGCTAGCTCAGACAGCGTCGCGTCTCTAGGACCCCTTCTTTCAGAACACAAAGGCAAAAGCAGCTACTCCTCCTCCCCAAGTCACATACCAGGAATGGTCAGGTTGTGGAGGCCTGGTATGGCTCTGATGAGTACCTGGCACTGCCCTCTCACCTCAAGCAGACAGAAGTATTAGCTCTGAAGTTGGAAAACCTAACAAAGCTGCTGCCTCAGAAACCCAGAGGAGAAACCCTTCAGAATATTGATGACTGGGAACTGTCTGAAATGAACTCAGATTCTGAGATGTATCCAACATACCATGTCAAGAAGAAGCATACGAGGCTGGGCAGGGTGTCTCCAAGCTCGTCCAGTGACATAGCCTCTTCGCTAGGGGAGAGTGTGGAATCTGGCCCCTTGAGTGACCTTCTTTCTGACGAGGAACTGTGCATGCCTCTCTCTGGCATGAAAAAATACACGGACGAGAAGTCAGAGAGAGTCTCATCCTCTGAGAAAAATGAGAGCCATTCTGCTGCAAAGTCTGCTTTAATTCAGAAACTAATGCAAGATATTCAACACCAGGACAACTATGAAGCCATATGGGAAAAAATAGAGGTAAGGATGTTCTTCTTAATCCAGATGATTTCTTACCTGGTTTTTGGAAGTATTGCTGGGAAAAGGTGAACCCCTCCCTGTTATAAAACGTCTTGCTATTGTTGATAAAGATAGTTGATTCCCCAAAGAAAGAAAAGAGAAAAACACACAATGATCACTGCCTAGTGACAGTGGGCCTCAACCAGGAACTGTGCATGTCTGTGCTCTAGCTTGATGTGTGCCTGCTGGCGTAGATCTCTTGGTTGGTGTTGCTCAGACCTAACATTGCTCCTGGTGAGTGGTGGACCCGCTTGAGTGAAATACAAAAGTACAACAGTAGCCGTGCACACATCCCAATACTTCAGGAATGTGTGAGTGGAAAGTTCCAGTTACCCTCAGTGCTTTTCTGATTTGTTGGTTCTAACCCCAGAATAGCTTCCATATCTCCAATGTTAACTTCTGTAGAAAAAGACCAGACAGTTCTAGTTTTTCAGGATTTTTTCTTTTCTTCAATCTTCCTCCTCTGGCTAATAACCATGTACCTGTATTCTGTACCATCTCTGGGCTCTGAGATGGGGAGGTGATGTTTTGGGTAAATCTGTACTTTTAGAGCAAATTATTAGATGTAATGAGATCTTGAAGAAGAGAAATCAAAATTTTCAGAACTCAGCTCATTAATGTAAGCTGTGATATAAGATACTACATAAAATTATAGTATATATGGATGGAATGACCTGGAGGAAGAAGATGAAAATACATAAAACAAAGACAGAAAAGTTAACAGCAATATATAATAGTTACATATATTAATAATTGTTTTTTTACTAAGTGTTTGTGTGTCCAGTCTTCACAACAACCCTAATATTAACCCTATTTTATGTATGAGGAGACTGAGGCTGAGAGAGACCAGGCAGTTTGCTCTAGAACTCATATTATTAACTAAACGCTCCCATGCCTTTCCACAAGAAAGTGACCAGTGTGTACCACATGTAAATACTGTGGTGCTGAAGAGAAGAAATAATAGCAGCAGAGCTAAGATTTGCCTGGGAAGTCCTTGTGAAAGAATAAGCTTTCACTGGGGCTTTGAAGGATGTGCCAGGATTTAGACAGAGAAAACTAAGCTGAGCGTTTCAGGCAGGAGCAAAAACCAAAACATGGAGGTGGGGATTGAGAATGAGCATGGTACTGGGGCACAGAGAATTTCTCAGCCAGAAGGTCAGTGAGCGGGGAGCACTACATTTCCATACGTGTAATAGACCTGGTTGCTGCCAGGCCCTGATGGCCAGATCAAGGCAAGTAGGATTTGCTCACCAGACATCTGTGGTAACTTCTCTGAAAGGGACAGAATAGTCATGTAGCTCACGGTAACTCACCCTCCTTGGGCTGTATTTGCGCTGGTTCTGTGCTAAGGGCCTTACATGCCTTGTTCTGCTAAGTCCTGGGAGGTAAGAACTTTTCAGATAAAGATGGCAAGGCAGAGTGTGATTAGGAAACTGGCTCCGGGCCTCACAGCTAGTGAGTGCAGAGCCAGGAGTTGAACCCAGAGCCAGCACACTTGAAGAAAATAGGCCGTGGCCTCCCATAGCCTTTCTGGAAGACCTCATGGGCAGTGACAGGAAAGGTGGTCGTGGCAGCCATGGTGGTGACGTGGACGGAGAGGCCTCTGGCAGCCAGTGTACGGGGCTGTGGAAATGGGGGGCGAGTGAATGTGGGGAGGGCTGCTGACGACGTGACCGGGATCCAGAAAGCCGGTTCCAGACCTTGCCGGTCATTAGAGGCAAAGAGTGGCTCACAGCCAGTCACGCTCCGTCCTGGGCCTCGTTTCTTTTTTGTAGGTAGAGCTGTTTTAAACAGATGATGGCATTATACCAACTCCCAAAGGAAGCCTCTTTTATCCCATAATTCTACAAAGACGAAGCTCGGTTTTCAGCCTCTAGGTACTGGTGTAGTTTTAGTAGAAGAAACAGCTTGAGATGGAGGTGAGGCAGGTAGTTTTTAAGAATATACGCACTGATGTTGAGTAGATGATGAAACTTTTAAGAGGGAGTGTAGGCCTTGGGAAATATTGTTCTGGAGTTGGGCTATGAGGTAAAAAGCTACAAGGAGATTAAGCCCCCTCCGTAGCCCAACCTCATTTCAATACTTCAGGTGAGGGCGACTGTCAATCCCCAGGTCAGTTGACCTTGGGTATCACATTCTAGCTTTAACCTCTTCCATATGGTGAGCCATATTTGACCAGAAAAATATAGTAAGTAAGTGTGCAGGTGTGCATGCTCAGTTGTATCCAACTCTCTGCAACCACATGGACACTAGCCCGCCAGGCTCCTCTGTGCATGGGATTCTCTAGGCAGGGATACTGGAATAGGTTGCCATTTCCTACTCCAAGGGATCTTCCTCACCAGGGATTGAACCCTTTTCTCATCTCTTGAGTCACCTGTATTGGCAGACAATTTTTCTTTCTTTAAATGACTAAGCCACTTAGGAAGTTAACATCTTCCTGGTATCAGGCACATACTAGGCACTTTACCTGCAGTCATGCTTTCAGAAGATTTTCATAACAACCCTACAAGTTTTTTTTTTTTTTAATCTTAAATTGACCACTTCTCCAGTGCACCGACTCTGGCCCTAGCTACCATCACCTCCTGCCTGGATTATTGCAGTAGCCTCCTTGCTGGTTTCTCTGCTTCCATCCTGCTTCCCCTAAAGTCTGTTCCCAACAGAGTAGCCAGAGTGATCCTTATAAAATAAATCAGATTATGTCACCCCTTGGCTCAAAACCCTGAAAAGATCATGTCACCCCTCTGCTCAAAACCCCACAATAGCTCCTATGGCATTCGGGAGCCCTACATGGATTGCCCACCCCCCCAACTCCTCTCTGACTCATTTCCAATTGCTCTTTCCTGTGCTCACTTCACTGCATTCCCACTTTGGCCCCTTTGCTGTCCCTAGAATAAGCTAGGCACACTTCTGCCTTTCAGACCTTTGTCAGCTCCCTCTTGCTGTACCCTCTCTGTCAGTTTTTTAATTCCTCCTTCTCTTCTGAGTGATTGCTCAGATATCAGCTTCTTAGGGAAGCTTGGGTTTCCCAGGTGGTGCTAGTGGTAAAGGACCTGCCTGCCAGTGCAGGAGACATAAGAGATGCAGGTTTGATTTCTGGATCAGGAAGATCCCCTGGAGGAGGGCATGGCAACCCACCCCAGTATTCTTGCCTGGGCAATCTCCATGGAGCCTGGCAGGCTACAGTCCATAGGGTCGCAAAGAGTTGAACACAACTAGACACGCACACGGGGTAGCTTACCCTGATCACCTTTTAAAAGGTGTATCCTGACCTCTGTTTCTTATCTTCAGCTCTTACTTCATTTTTACATTTTATATAATTCTCTTATTTAGCATGTATATTATTGTTAATTTTTTGTCTCCCTCTGCTAGACTGGGAGCTCTGTGAGGGTAGAAATACTCATCTGTTTAGTTTGCTAGTGAATCTCATGTACCCAGAACATTGTCTGCTACATAGTAGGTGCTCAGTGAAGACTGTTGAATGAGTGAGTGACCCTGCTTTAGAGTGGAGGAAATGAGTTCAGAGAGATTAAATCACTTCCCTTAACCCTCACAGCTAATATGTCATAGAGCCATGCTTCAAGCCCTGTCTGCTTTCTCTTCCCACTAGATAAAGTCTTGGGAAGAGAAGAATTCCCTGAGAGAATGAGGATAGAGGGAGAAGAGAAAAGGATGTCTCAAGTTTTAGCCCAGTTACGAGGCAGGGATATGAAAGCGGCCCAGAGTGGGGTTGAGGAAGGAACAGAATTCTGTGGTACTAAGTAAATGAAGGGAGAAGAGACGTTTAGTAAGATGAACATCAGCTTTTTTCTTTGCAAAATGGAGTTCAAGAACAGTAAGGATGAAGGGGAAAAACCACCCTTTAGATTTGTTGTAAAGAGTCAGTGAGGACCTTAGAGAAAAAGGGACTTCATGAAAGAGCAGAGGTAGAAGCTGGGTTATAGATGCTGAAGAAGTGAGAGAGAATCATTCCTAATGGCTCCCGGAGCCGAGTTGTGAAAGCCTTATGAGAGAAGTATGGCAGTGGAAACTGAGGTCAGATAAAAGTTTCTATTTAAAAAGTTAAAGCTTATTTGAAGGCAGGAATAAAAGAGTCAGCAGCAAGAGAGATGGAGGTGCGGAAAGCATCTCAGTGTGGCATGTGGGGCTCCATGGGAGGAACTGTGGCCTGATCAAAAACTATGGGTTGCCTTCGAGTCCCTGGGGACACCGGGAGTCAGGAGACATGTGAGAGTCTCAGACGCTTTATGTTCTTGTCTTTCTTCACCTCTCACATGGATTCTTTCGCTTACTAGGCTGGTTTTGTGAATGTGAAAGATTTGTTTTTAGTTTGAATTTTTAATTCATCAGAAAAATTAATTTCTTTGAATAGGTCGTATATTTTCACATGGTTTTAAAACTTATGCTTAAGAAACAGACTCTACAGACATTAAAAGAAGAAAGCAAAACTTATGGTTACCAAAGGAGAAAAGGGTGGGAGTTTGGGATTAGCAGATATATGCCACTATATATATAAAATAGATAAACAAGGTCCTACTGTATAGCATAGGGAACTATATGCAATATCCTGTAATAAACCTTAATAGAAAAGAATATGAAAAGGAATGTGTTTATATATGTATAACTGAGTCACTTTGCTGTATACTAGAAGCTAACACAACATTGCAAATCAATTATAAATCAATAAAAATAAAACCATTAAAAACATTTAAAAAATATTCAGTTAACTCTGTCTCCTATCCTTGTCCTTCAATTTGAGTTCCCACCTCGCCAGTGATCATTGTTGTTTTCAGTTCTTATGTCCTTTAAGAAGTGCTTTATACATACACAAACGAAGGCAAATATATTGGTTATGCGATATTTTAAAACCTGGGAAATAAGTTGCAACCCATCCTTCTCCTTTAATGAAAGTTCTTCAGTTAGGTGAGTTCTTAAGTGATGGTCCCTCTTCCAGTCTCTGTGCAGGTTGAGGGAATCTTCCTCAAATGTGGCTGATTACCCGAGAACCTCTTGTGTGGATAAGGTAATCAAGCATCCCAAGTCTGTGTGTTTACCTCCTATGGGGCTTCTCAAGGCCTAAAATTGAAAGTGGAGAAATGAGTCAGTCCGTTGAACTAGACTCATTTGCTCTGACACATTCAGAAATAAAAGCAACTAAGAGAAATAGGGCGAGGACATGTCTGCAGCAGGCAAAATCCAACAGAATGATGAAAAATTAGCTTAGTCTGATGTCTGGACATATGTGGTTTAAGTGTTAAGGAATGGCAGCTATAGCTTGTGGGCCAAAACTGGCCCAAGGCCTAATTTTTAAAATA
Organism: Madoqua kirkii; assembly: GCA_006408675.1. Lineage (NCBI taxonomy): Eukaryota > Metazoa > Chordata > Mammalia > Artiodactyla > Bovidae > Madoqua > Madoqua kirkii. The sequence continues at coordinate 49,932 of SJYC01014572.1, forward strand.
ATATTTTATTGGAATATAGCTGTGCTCATCATTTATGGCTACTTTTGTCTTGCAGTGACAAAATTGAGTGTTGTGACAGAAAGCAATGGCTTGCAAAGCCTAGAATGTTTACTGTGTGGTCCTTGATGGAAAACATTTGCTGACCTTTGCTTGAAAGTGAGGAAGAAGCTAGGCAAATAATGTCTACTGAGCATCCACTATATGCGACATTCTGAGTAGAGTCCTTCGTTTAATTTATATAACATCCCCAGGGAAGAGCTATTATTGGTCCTGTTTTTACAGATGACACATCTAAGGCCGCAATGCCAATGACTTGCCCAGGGTCACCCTGCTGCTAAGTATGGGAGCTGGGATTTCAGCTGAGATGCTAGAACTGACTTGCTTTCCTCCTAGAGATGTATTCAAATGCCAAGGAACTTAGGCAGTAATCACATAGGCAGATCAAATCTATTTATAAAACCCACAGACCACTACTAGATTAGCAAATGAATAGCCTGACTTCTTTCTCATAGCCATAGCTAGTAAGTAGCCACTAGTCCAATGTGGGTGATTACTGATGCTAGTTGAGCAGTTGTGATTCTTAGGGAGCTGCAAAATTGCAGTGCCGTGTGATAACAGCAGGGCTTCCCTGGTGGCCCAGATGGTAAAGAATCCACCTGCAATGCCGGAGATCTGGGTTCGATCCCTGGACTGGGAAGATCCCCTGAAGTAGGAAATGACAACCCACTCCAGTATTATTGCTGGGAAAAATCCATGGAAAGAGGACCTCCAGTCCATGAAGTCTAGAAGAGTCAGACATGACTGCTGCTGCTGCTGCCGCCAAGTCGCTTCAGTCGTGTCCGATTCTGTGTGACCCCATAGACAGCAGCCCACCAGGCTCCCCCGTCCCTGGGATTCTCCAGGCAACAACACTGGAGTGGGTTGCCATTTCCTTCTCCAGTGCATCAAAGTGAAAAGTGAAAGTGAAGTCGCTCAGTCGTGTCCGACTCTTGGCGACCCCATGGACTGCAGCCCACCAGGCTCCTCCGTCCATGGGATTTTCCAGGCAAGAGTACTGGAGTGGGGCGCCATCGCCTTCCCCACAGACACGACTGAGTGACAAGTAAAGCATTTCGGGAGATCTGTCCTTTGGGATGAGTGCCAGGTTCCCTTCTCACATCACAGGCTTTCTGCTCACTCTAAATTCTCAGAACTCACCCTGGAAGACATGACTCCATTAGGTTGAATTTATTGGTACCAAGTTAATGGATGCATGACATAGCTAGTTCCTTTTCCCCCCTGAGATATAAATGTCTTCAAATGCTCAACTATAGTGTCTCAGCTATAGTTCAATGACTCAGCTGTTGTCAGCATTTTATCTCAGAGCCATCTACAGTCCAATTTGAAAACCTATTTTGGGTATCAGCTAAGAATGTCTTTGCACATAAGTAATTTCAGATTGAGTGCAACAGATATTTGAGTGCTTGCTCTTTGTAACTAGGGTATATAGAATTGTAGTCTAGTCGTGGTAGCAAAGGCAGTCACTGTTGCTGCCGCCTATAGAGACAGGAATTGGTCAGTAATTGCCGAGTAACGAAAAATGGGAATATAGAAGAGGTGTCGTCCTGGGATTAACTTGTCACTGACTTCTGCATTTCTTTATCCCAGAGATAAAATGGTGCAGATAGGACCCTTCCTATTTTTCATCCTCGTTTTGACCATATGTTGATACATCACTGATGCCACACTGATGGTGGCAGTGATTAAAGAAATATCATGCTGTCCTGTGTTCTCTTTTTCTTCTCTTTTCCCTCCCAATGTGGTAAAAGAAAAAAAAACATGAAATTTGCCTTCCTAACCATTTTTAAATGTACAGTTCAGTAGTATTAAGTATCTTATTGCTGTGAAACATATCTCCAGAACTTTTTCATCTTTCAAATCTGAAACTATACCAATGATGCCCTTATTCCCTCTCCTTCAGCCACTGGGAACCACCATTCTGCTCTGAGTTTCTGTGAATTTGACTCCTTTGTGTGTGTGCTCAGTCATGTCCAACCCTTTGTGACCCCATGGACTGTAGTCCACCAGGCTCCTCTGGCTCCTCTATCCATGGAATTTTCCAAGCAAGAATACTGGAGCAGGTTGCCGTTTCCTACTCCAGGGGTTCTTCCCTACCTAGGGATCGAACCTGAATCTCTTGAGTCTTTTGCATTGGCAGTGGGTTCTTTACCCCTGCACCACCTGGGAGGCCTTTTAGATGCCTCATTTAAGTGGAATTATACAGTATTTGTCTTTTTGTGACTGGTTCATTTCACTGAGCATAATCTCCTCAAGGTTCATCCATGTTGTAGCATATGGCAGTATTTCCTTCTTTTTAAACAATGAATGACATTCCATTATATATATATACACCACATTTTGTTTACCCATTCACCTGTGGAGGGATATTTGGCTTGCTTCCACATCTTGGCTATTGTGAATAATGTTGCTATAAAGGTAGGCATGCAAATACCTCTGCAAGACCCTACTTTCAATTCCATGGATATATCTTAGAAATTGGATTGGATTGCTCCTGGATCGTGTGGTAGTTGTGCTTTTAATTTTTTAAAGAATCACCATACAATTTTCCATAGTGGTTGCTCCACTTTAAAATCCCAAGTGCATGAGTTTCAGTTTCTCCATATCTCCATAGCCTCACCAGCGTTTGTTGTTTTCTGTTTTTGTTGTTGTTGTTGTTGTTTTTAAATCATAGTAGCCATTCTAATGGGTGTGAGATAATATCTCATTCAGTTCAGTTCAGTCCAGTCGCTCAGTTGTGTCCCACTCTTTGCAACCCCATGAATATCTCATTAGGATATTGATTTGCATTTCTCTGATGATAAGTGATGTTGAGCATCTTTTCATGTTTGTTGGCCATTTGTATATCCTTTTTGGAAGAATGTCTATTGAGGTCCTTTGCCCATCTTATAAATTGGGTTATTTGATTTTTTGTTGTTGAGTTGTAGGAGCTCTTTATATTCTGGATCTTATTATATTTTTGATTTTCTAACATTTTCTGCCATTCCATAGGTTGCCTTTTCACTGGGCCCTTTGATACTCAGAATTTTCAAAGTGTGCTGTGGACCCATCTGTCTATTTTTACTTTTGGTGTCTGTGCTTTTGGTGTCATAGCCAAGAAATCTTTGCCAAGACCAATGGAGGCTTTTATGTTTTCTTTTAGGCATTTTATAGTTTAAGACTTGGGTTTAAGTCTTTGAGTTTTTTTTTTATCTTTTCTTAGTGTGATTACCTTTTATCTCAGGATGATTACCTTTTATGCTTTAAAGATCTCACCTCTCAACCTCTAGCTTTTTTATATGATAGGACAAAACTTCAAGAGCCAAGATTTGTCTTAAAAAATAAAAAACAATGACAACAAAAAAACACTTGGGTGTTTTTAAAAAACCCTGCCTGCCATTCTTTACTTGATTTGAACCACAGCTGTATTGTTTTTATTTGCCCCTTCATGTGCTGGAGAAGGAAATGGCAACTCACTCCAGTGTTCTTGCCTGGAGAATCCCAGGGACGGGGGAGCCTGGTGGGCTGCCGTCTATGGCGTCACACAGAGTCGGACACCACTGAAGAGACTTAGCAGCAGCAGCAGCAGGAAGGCGATGGCACCCCACTCCAGTCCTCTTGCCTGGAAAATCCCATGGATGGAGGAGCCTGGTGGGTTGCAGTCCATTGGGTCGCGAAGAGTCAAACATGACTGAGCGACTTCACTTTCACTTTTCACTTTTATACATTGGAGAAGGAAACGGCAACCCACTCCAGTGTTCTTGCTTGGAGAATCCCAGGGATGGCAGAGCCTGGTGGACTGCCGTCTGTGGGATCACAAAGAGTCAGACACGACTGAAGTGACTTAGCAGCAGCAACAGCAGAGTAACGTAGTAACTTATTGAGATCTGCTATAAATTTAATTTTCACCTCCTTTTGATGTTTCTTTTGTATCAACCACATCGCGGTTTTCCTAAAGTTGGTGGAGTGGTAGTCTGCACTTCAGTGTTTTTAATGATCTCTTAACAGTATCTGATCAGATAGGAAGCATTCTGAGGTTATTGCATTTCACTGGCATTTCATTTTGTACATGCCTTTCCCTTATGCTAACCTTATCCCTCATAGTTGTTAGTCTCACCTTTCTCCTGTATCTGAATTATCTTCCTTATTTCTTTTCCTTTTCCTTTTTATTTACCATTCTTCTGGGATATATTTTCTTCTGGAATATATTCACTCCCTGGCACCTATTTTCCCTATTAATTTCCTTCCCCAAGTGCATCTTCTGCTTTCTCCCTCTAATGTTGTCCTAGAGATTCTCATATTCCAAGTATGTGAGGACTACAAGATGACTCTTCATCACCATTCAAGCTTGAACCCTTGATCTCCTCAGTGTATTTCTTATTCTTAGAAATGTGTATCTAGTGGGTTGACACATTTGTTTAGATGCAAGAATAAGGAATTTAGCTTAAATATCAAGGAAAAAGCCATAATATTAAAGACTTGGAAAGGCTTAGCTTTGTAGCTGAAATCCAAAAATTCAAGAGTGCTAAAAGATGACAAACTGAACATGAATTGATAGTGCAGATTATTTTTCCACAAGAGGCATTAGTAACAGAATACTGGGCTCTGAATATTCTTCTGTGTTTATGGTATGTAAAATCTCAAATTTTGATTTAAATTCTGGACCTGGAGTTTGAGAGAGCTATGACAGCATAATTCTAGGCCCTGTTTGTTAAATATGATAATATTTGATAAGTCTCATCAAGTAGAAAGTCAAACAATGGAGAACAGAGAAAGGAAGATAACAAGCATCACAGAAGATGCACTACTTGAGCTGGGCCTTGAATGATGAGCCAAGTTTAGTAGAGGATGAGAAGGCAGGATATTAGTGACAAAAGCTTTGGTATAAGCTAAGGTTGAGGGCAAGAATATTTAAGGTGTATTTGGGAAATAGTAAAGGGTGTAGGCCAAACTGCTGTAGACAGAGAGATTCTAAAATATAATAAGATGGAAGATTGCTGGTCTCTCACATAACAAGAGGTAGGCAATCAATCCAGGGAAGACAGAGGTCATCTAGGGACTCAGGTGCTTTCTTCCTGTTGCTTTTGTCCCAGGGGACTCCAATGCTGTCTCTGTGTTCCATCTCACCAGAAGGGGAACATGGAGAGCACCCAACTTTACTCTCACAGACAGGACTTGAAAGTTGTACATGCCCCTCTATTCACATCCAGTTGGTCCAGACTTTGTCTTTATAGCCTCAGCTAACTGCAAAGGATTTGGGAATTTAGCCTCCAGGCTATGAACATTAGGAGAGAGATGTCTCTTAAAGCAGCTGTTGGTTAGAATAGAGTTACTTGAAGGGAAACAGTATGTAAAGTTAGAAAGAAAAGACCAAAATATATTGAACTTTGTATTCCAAGTGCTTGCCTAGCACAGACACAAAATAAATACCTGTCTAATGAATGGGGATAAATGGGTAGCGAATAAATGGATAAGGAAATGTATCATTCAGTTTGAACTTTTTCCTCTATACTAGGAGATGCAAACTAAAATGACTCTTCAGAGTGGCAGACAGATAGTGTAAATGAGTCACACAGGCGGGTATAAGTAAGGAGTGAAGGAGACTGAATGGCTGGGGGGCCAGTGCCATGCCTAGTGGGAGGCAGCCATGTGATGGTTGCTTGGGGCTGTGGGCCCTGTGTGGCCAGACACTGCAGTTTTTAAAAAGAAAAAGGAAATCTGGGTTTTCGGTGACATCTCCCAATTTTTAAAATCTTTAGTCTGAACAGTTTAATAACAGGCCAATAAGATATATCCATTGGATAGGTTTGGCCTTCAAGTCAATTCAGTTCCGTTCAGTCACTCAGTTATGTCTGACTGTTTGCAACCCCATGGACTTTAGCATACCAGGCTTCACTGTCCATCACCAACTCCCAGAGCTTGCTCAAACTCATGTCCATTGAATCGATGATGCTATCCAACCATCTTATCCTCTGTTGTCCGCTTCTGATCCTGCTTTCAATCTTTCCCAGCGTCTAGGTCATTTCCAATGAGTCAGTTCTCACACCAGGTTGCCAAAGTACTGGAATTTCAGCTGCAGCATCAGTCCTCCCAATGAATATTCAGGACTGATTTCCTTTAGTATTGACTACTTTGATCTTGCAGTCCAAGGGACTCTCAAGAGTCTTCTCCAACACCACAGTTCAAAAGCATCAATTCGTCTGAGCTCAGCTTTCCTTATAGTCCAACTGTCACATCCATACATGACCACTGGAAAAACCATAGCTTTGACTAGATGGATCTTTGTCAGCAAAGTAATGTCTCTGCTTTTTAATATGCTGTTTAGGTTGGTCATAGCTTTTCTTTCAAGGAGCAAGTGTCTTTTAACTTTATGGCTGTGTCACCATTTGCAGTGATTTTGGAGCCCCCTCAAAATAAAATCTCTCAGTTTCCATTGATTCCCCATCTATTTACCATGAAGTGATGGGACCGGATGCCATGATCTTAGTGTTTTGAATGTTGCATTTTAAGCCAGATTTTTCACTCTCCTCATTCACTTTCATCAAGAGGATCTTTAGTCTCTATTTACTTTCTGCCATAAGGGTGGTGTCATCTGCATATCTGAGGTTATTGATATTTCTCCTGGCAATCTTGATTCCAGCTTCTGCTTCACCCAGCCTGGCATTTCACATGATGTACTCTGCATATAAATTAAATAAACAGGGTGATAATATACAGCCTTGACATACTCCTTTCCCAATTTGGAACCAGTCTGTTGAACAACAGAAGCAACAACTCTTGCTTCTTGATCTGCCTACAAATTTCTCAGGAGGCAGGTCAGGTGGTCTGGTTCTCCCATGTCTTGAAGAATTTTCCATAGTATGTTGTGATCCACACAGTCAAAGGCTTTGGCATAGTCAGTAAAGCAGAAGTACATGTTTTTCTGGAACCTTCTTGCTTTTTCTGTGATCCAACGGATGTTGGCAATTTGTTCTGCCTTTTTAAAATCCAGCTTGGCCTTAAAGTCACTTATTTGCAATCTTTCTGATGAGGAGAAATTACTCAAGTGTTTGGCCCAGATAGTTTATAGTTTAAGGTTAACATGACCATGGTGTGCTAGATACATCTCTGGTGAAGTGGTTCTTGATTGTGGCTGCATATTATAATGACTGGGAGCTTTGAAAAGAAAATTCCAACTTCAGGCTCCACCTAAAGCTATTAAAACAGATTCCCAAGGGATGGGTATATTTTAAAGCTCCTTCATGCGGTTCTGATGTGCAGTCAAGGTTGGGAGCTAATGCTCTAAGGCTAATTTTGAAGGTTGTTGCAACAACCTGCATGTATGATAAAAGGGTCTGAACTATGGTTTTGGAAGTCAGTTAAAGAAAATGAAGAGAGGTGGATTATGCTATGAAAGGAAAATCAGTCTAGTTTTGTGGCTTTTAAAAAATGAGATAGTGGAGGGAGAAGGCCAAGAGTTGAGAGTTCAAGCTAAGATTTGGGGGCTGAGAGATACAAGAACTTTAATAAATGGTTCCAAGGGACATATGAAATAAAGATCTCAGTAGATGAACGGGGCAGAGGTAAATGTTATCTTGTATGCAGATGCTGTGGCCAAATCCAAGTGAAAATCTCAATTAACACAACATTAAAAAATAAAGCTACACAGATGCTTTTATAGCTAATATTATATATATATATTTTTATTGCAATGCCAGGGGAAAAAACTGAATTAAGATTACTAATGAATTTTTTGGGACAGTATGTCAAGGTCATTGCTCAAGGTTTGTGGAGAAGAACTGTAGGGATTCAAAGCAAATACCTTCCTGGTTAACTCAGCAGGAATGCTTCAGTCCTGTGTCTGTTTGGCGTCTGCAGAGCCTTAGCTGGCGCTCCAGGCTTTATCCATGGTGATTTAGCACCACCATGAGGCTGCATCCAGTCAGTGCATCTGACTTTTAGCTTCTGAAATGTATCATAAGGAAGGTGCAGTTTTTTGTTTGCAGTTTTAAATATTAATATGAAAATAGTTCTTTGTTCTTTTCTTGGTGTAAAAAAGCTATGATTAAATTTTTTTCGTTGTGTCAGGATGATAAAAGTTCCTAACCTCATTTGACAACAAGTAATTCTATGATGATGAAAATCAAAAGAGGAATAAACTCAGTGTTGCATTTTTAATTCAATTTCAATAATTATTAGGACATTAGCGAACCCTTCTTTGTCCTTAAGCCTAAAGTAATTACTCTGTGTTAACAGTATGATGTTTTAGAAAGATAGTGATAAAAAAAAGAGAAAGCCTTGACATTTATTGCCCACTTGCCACGTCAGGCAAGATGCTAAGAGTTTTATTCATTTAACACATCATCACATTAATTCTCAAGAAAAAAATACCTCTGTGATGAATACACTCTTATTTTATCCCCGTTTTACCAATGAGGGCAGAGATACATAGAGAAGCTAGTAATTCACTCAAGTGTACAGACTGAAAGGCAGGAACTTTGAACTCAGTTCATAGCCCCTCATTGTTTAATTATGAAAACTTGAATACATCACTCAAAGTTTACTGTTTAAATCTCTTAGTCTCTAAAATAGTATATTATGTTTGTCACTGCACAGATTATTTGATAAAATTACAAAGAGCACCAGCTACTGTAAACTCCAACAGCTACATGAATACCAGTCTTATCATGATTGTGACCTTTCCCATGAATTCAAGGAATTAGCATCCACAATAATAGAAAGAATAATCTTAATTTTAGAATAAGAATATTAATTGTGCCCCATGTAGCATTGAGACCTTAGAAACTTTAGCCCTCAAGCCTCAGTTTCAAAAAATAAACATTAGTAGAGAAACTGAACTTGCTGACCTCTAAGATACCTCTTATGAGATTAAGAGGCATAACTAACAGATGCAGCCATTTCTCTCTAGAATGTTTGCTAGAATATATCACTTCAACATGGAATTTCTCTTTGTTCCATGGAATCCTGGGTGAATTCTCTTTAGAAGACCCTGATGGTGAGTGAGTGTGGGGCTGTGGCATTAATGAGCCTGGTGGTATGAAATATGCACGCTGCATTTCCAGCACTGTAAAGTGAGAAGAGCCAGACGTCCGAGAGGAATCTAGGGCCTGGCTGGGGTTTCTCAGATGCCAAGAGGCTGGGGACAATGGTGACGGTAAACAAGTAGGAATTAGATATGAATTAGACCGATTGATAGTAAGTTCAGCTAAATGAAGCAGATTGGAAACATTCATCTCGACAGGTTTGCTGTTGTGATGTCTTAAGATTAACTTTTTAATTTTAATCAGTGTGGGGGCAGATGATTCCAAGAGTGTGGGTTCTGTGACGAGGTCACACATGATGTCAGACCATGTCAGGCTATTGATCTCATCATGTAAAGATGATTGGCCTGAGATTTTCATGGTGGATAAGCAACTTTACCCAGGAGAGGTGCTACCTGTAGGTTCAGGCCCAGGCATTTCGCATTTTTCAGGTTGATGCGGTTCTGTGTATCTTGAGCCAGTGACTTGATCTCTCTCACCCCAGTTTTTTTCCTTGCAAAATAAGTTAAAAATGTATCTTCCACATACAGTTTTTTAAAAAATGATTAAGTGTGTTAAAATGTTTAAAGAGCTCAGAATTGCACCTGGCATGTAGTAAGCATTTAATAATGTTCACCCCTGTGGTTGTCGTTGCTACTCTTACTATCATGAGAGGAGAGGGCTGAGGCCTCAGTAGCTGTTTGTATGCAGGTGGCTCTGGCGTTTTGGGATCGGATGCCACCACCCTATTTTCTCCACCTGCCTTCAGCCATCTTGGTCATTATGAAGCCTCAACCTCCTACTCAAGACCCACCCACTGTGGCTAAGGCCACCCCTCCTCCTTCCTGGGACCTGTGATAGTCACCCTAGATTCCTGCACCCTTTTTCTCTGTGAGACTCTGAGCCTCCTGCCTTGACAAATGGTTCTTATGTTGCATTAGAGATGATTCTTCTCTAATTGGCCCAATAATTTTACATAATGCACTTCTCTGATACCTTAAGAAGTTTATGTAGAGGAATTTATGCTGTGAATATGTGTTCAGATAAATACAAACTTCTAGTTTATAATATTGCCACACAGCATCCTTGTAAATAATACATACTTATTTATCTGTAATTTGTACTTATACATATTTATAATTTTGTACTTATAAATAATAATTCCCACAGCACTCTTTAGCCAGGGGAAGATCATTACGATTTATGGGAAGAAAAAGGAAGTGTCTCCATGCAGGAGGTTTACAATGGTCCATCAGAACCCTGACTGCAAAAGATGGAAAAAGTAAGAAAGCATGTTGGAGAGATAGTGCTAGGTCGGGATGGTTTGCTGGGCGAGGAGCCTTGAAGCTGAATCTTAAGTATAGGTATAGTGAGAGGAGTAGACGACATCGGGAAGGTCTGCAGAAGTCACCAAAGAACAGTTCCCTGAAGAACAGTTCCCAGAAGAACAGGGAAATCATCTGAGCATCCCTGACTCTGAAAGAGGCTCTGTATGCAAGAACCAGAGATGGTAACAGTCAGAAAGGCACGAGAAGTTGTCCAACTCATTTCCCTCATTTCACAACTGGAACATGCATCTCCCAGGAGTACTTTTCAGTTCAGTTCAGTTCAATTGCTCAGTCATGTCCAACTCTTTGCGACCCCATGGACTGCAGCACACTAGGATTCCCTGTCCATCACCAACTCCCGGAGTTTACCCAAACTCATGTTCATTGATTTGGTGATACCATCCAACCTCATCCTCTGTCATCCCCTTCTCCCCCTGCCTGCAATCTTTCCCAGCATCAGGGTCTTTTCAATGAGTCAATTCTTCATGTCAGGTGACCTATGTATTGGAGTTTCAGCTTCACCATCAGTCCTTCCAATGAATATTCAGGACTGTATTACTTTAGGATGGACTGGGTGGATCTCCTTGCAGCCCAAGGGACTCTCAAGAGTCTTCTATAACACCACAGTTCAAAAGCATCAATTCTTCTGCGCTCAGCTTTCTTTATAGTTCTACTCTCACATCCATATATGACCACTGGAAAAACCATAGCTTTGACTAGATGGGTCTTTGTTGGCAAAGTAATATCTCTGCTTTTTAAAATGCTGTCTAGGTTGGTCATAACTTTTCTTCCAAGGAGCAAATGTCTTTTAATTTTATGACTGCAACTGCCATCTGCAGTGATTTGGGAGCCCCCCCAAATAAAGTCTGTCACTGTTTCCCCATCTATTTGCCATGAAGTGATAGGACTAGATGCCATGATCTTAGTTTTCTGAATGTTGAGTTTTAAGCCAACATTTTCACTCTCCTCTTTCACTTTCATCAGGAAGCACTTTAGTTCTTGCTCACTTTCTGCCATAAGTGTGGTATCATCTGCGTATCTAAGGTTATTAATATTTCTTCCAGCAATCTTGATCCCAGCTTGTGCTTCATCCAGTCCAGCATTTCTCATGATATATTCTCAGTCAGTTCAGTTGCTCAGTCGTGTCCAACTTTTTGCGACCCCATGAATCGCAGCACACCACACCTCCCTGTCTATCACCAACTCCCGGAGTTCACTCAGATTCACATCCATCAAGTCAGTGATGCCATCCAGCCATCTCATCCTTTGTCGTCCTCTTCTTCTCCTGCCCCCAATCCCTCCCGGCATCAGAGTCTTTTACAATGAGTCAGCTCTGCATGAGGTAGCCAAAGTACTGGAGTTTCAGCTTTAGTATCATTCCTTCCAAAGAATACCCAGGACTGATTTCCTTCAGAATGGACTGGTTGGATCTCCTTGCAGTCCAAGGGACTCTCAAGAGTCTTCTCCAGCATCACAGTTCAAAAGCATCAATTCTTCAGCGCTCAGCCTTCTTCACAGTCCAACTCTCACATCCATGCATGACTACTGGAAAAGCAATAGCCTCGACTAGACGGACCTTAGTTGGCAAAGTAATGTCTCTGCTTTTGAATATGCTATCTAGGTTGTTCATAACTTTTCTTCCAAGGAATAACCGTCTTTTAGTTTCATGGCTGCAAGTCACCATCTGCAGTGATTTTGGAGCCCCCCCAAAATAAAGTCTGACACTATTTCCTCTGTTTCCCCATCTACTTCCCATGAAGTGATGGGACCAGATGCCATGATCTTTGTTTTCTGAATGTTGAGCTTTAAGCCAACTTTTTCACTCTCCTCTTTCACTTTCATCAAGAGGCTTTTTTAAAAATAAAGTCTGACAATGTTTCCACTCTTTCTCCATCTATTTCCCATGAAGTGATGGGACTGAATGCCATGATCTTTGTTTTCTGAATGTTGAGCTTTAAGCCAACTTTTTCACTCTCCTCTTTCACTTTCATCAAGAGGCTTTTTAGATCCTCTTCACTTTCTGCCATAAGGGTGGTGTCATCTGCATATCTGAAGTTACTGATATTTCTCCTGGCAATCTTCTAGCTTGTGTTTCTTCCAGTCCAGCATTTCTCATGATGTACTCTGCATAGAAGTTAAATAAGCAGGTTGACAATATACAGCCTTGACGTACTCCTTTTGCTATTTGGAACCAGTCTGTTGTGCCATGTCCAGTTCTAACTGTTGCTTCCTGACCTGCATATAGGTTTCTCAAGAGGCAGGTTAGGTGGTCTGGTATTCTCATCTCTTGAAGAATTTCCACAGTTTATTGTGATCCACACAGTCAAAGGCTTTGGCATAGTCAATAAAGCAGAAATAGATGTTTTTTTGGACCTCTCTTGCTTTTTCCATGATCCAGCATATGTTGGCAATTTGATCTCTGGTTCCTCTGCCTTTTCTAAAGCCAGCTTGAACATCAGGGAGTTCACAGTTCATGTATTGCTTGAACCTTTAAGGTTACTTAAAACCAAAGATTATATAATTCTAAAATTATATGAAATCACTGAACGATTATTTCAGTTACCATAAGTAATCTGATAACTGTGAGGGAAGTCAGTTACCAGAATAATCTCTTACTTAGCAGTTCCATAGAAAGCAGCTGTGAAACACTAAAAGGTGCTCCGCTTTAAGTGGACAGAAAAAACTTAGGACAAAACTCCAGAGCAGCTTTGATGCAAACTTAAAAGTGCTGTCTCATAAGGAGACAAGGTACTTGAAAGAGGCATTCTAATGAAGCCTGAGGACAGAATCAGGTTTATAAGACACAGTGATTAGTAGTTCTCATGGATTAATGAGAGGCTCCATTTTACGCAGGAACTACTTTCACTTACAGACTGCTCTTTGAAGGACTGTCTGCTTCATTCTTTAATAATTGCAATTAGTAGTTTTAATGAAGATTCCTTGTTCTTGTCAGAAAGGAAACTGAGCTGAAAAAGTACACTAAAGAGACAAATGATTCTGGCCCAAAGGCAAAATCCAAGACATGAAGGCAACCCAAGAGCAAATCACTGGCCTTGAAATTTAAAATGAGAATACACTTCTCTCTAAAGACAAGGAATTCCGAGAAAGATATATGAAAGGGCAATGGGTACACAAAGAGGTGCTCCACATTTCTAATCATCAGGGATATGCAAATCAAAACCGAGATGAGGTATCCCCTCACACTTGTTACACTATCATTAAAAAGACAAGAGAGAACAAGTGTTGGTGAAAATGCAGAGAAAAGAGAACCCTCTTGTACTGTGGGTAGAAATGTAAACTGAAAAAACCACTGTGGAAAACAGTATGTGGTTCCTCAAAAAATTAAAATTACAACTAATATATGATCCAGTAATTGTACTGCTGGGTATGTATTCAAAGGAACTGAAATCATTAGTTTACTGAAATATCTGTAGTCATCATATCTGAGCATTCTTTGGCATTGCCTTTCTTTGGGATTGCAATGAAAACTGACCTTTTCCAGTCCTGGGCCACAGCTGAGTTTTCCAAATTTGCTGGCATATTGAGTGCAGCACTTTCACAGCATCATCTTAGGATGTGAAATAGCTCCACTGGAATTCCATACCTCCACTAGCTTTGTTCATAGTGATGTTTCCTAAGGCCCACTTGACTTCACATTCCAGGATGTCTGGCTCTAGGTGAGTGATCACACCATCGTGATTATCTGGGTTATTAAGATCTTTTTTGTATAGTTTTTTTGTGTATTCTTGCCACCTCTTCTTAACATCTTCTGGTTCTGTTAGGCCCATACCATTTCTGTCCTTTATTGAGCCCATCTTTGCATGAAATGTTCCCTTGGTATCTCTAATTTTCTTGAAGAGATCTCTAGCCTTTCCCATTTTATTGTTTTCCTCTATTTCTTTGCAATGATCACTAAGGAAGGCTTTCTTATCTCTCCTTGCTGTTCTTCAGAACTCTGCATTCAGATGCTTATATCTTTCCTTTCCTCCTTTGCTTTTGGCTTCTCTTCTCTTCATAGCTATTTGTAAGGCCTCCTCAGACAGCCATTTTGCTTTTTTGCATTTCTTTTCCATGGGGATGGTCTTGATCCCTGTCTCCCATACAACGGCATGTACCTCTGTCTATAGTTCATCAGGCACTCTGTTTATCAGATCTAGTCCCTTAAGTCTATTTCTCACTTCCACT